>SNQJ01S0026755.1:82494-109744 GCA_010110895.2 Picea sitchensis | reverse complement strand
CATCCAAACATAATCCAAATTAGGGCTTGAAAGGTACATAATTTACAATTGGCATAACTTTCAGTTGCAAGATCTATTTTTGATGACTCAAAATTTGTGAAAAAAAAGGAAAAAGAGGATAATTATTATTTTCTCACATTTCTCCAAAGGTTCCTCCATAATTTATTCACCAAATAAACCTTTAGAGAGATCGAACATCACTCAAGAAGAAAGAGAAAACATTTTTCACTAGATTGGAAGGGTGGAAAAGAAGATGGATGAGGTCGAAAATAAGATGGATGAAAATAGGAAAGAGGTGGAAAAAATATGGATGAAAATATGAAACAGATGGAAAACAAGATGGATGAAAATCAGGAGCATATGAAAAAGAATATGTTATAATTTCAAAATTCTGTTTCTTCCATGATCTTATATATTCTATATAAGAGACTCCCAAAAGAAGATATAAAAATGCAAGGAAATCATAAAAATGTATGAGATATAAAAATGCAAGGAAATCATGAAAATGTAAAGGAAATAAAGATTGAGTCCTAGAATCATGATTATTCATCACTTCAAGATTCGCATCATCAAGGTTTTAATGTGGCACCAAGGAACTACTTCATTCCAAACATAGATATGAGGAAGTTTGATGGTAAAGATCCTATAACATGGATATTCCAGATGGAGCAATTATTTGATCTACACCAAGTACCATGCTTAAAAAAAGTACTTATTGCATCCTTGTATTTAAAAAATGATCAATTTGTTTGGTATCAATGGATTTTTGAAAGAAACAATAATTCTATTATCTCTTGGTCCATTTTTAAGATCAAATTGATATCACATTATGGGGATATAAGAGAAATACAGTCTTTAGTAAATTGATGAATCTTTGGAAAAAAATGTCCAATTACAGAGCACATTCAACAATTCCAAAAGCTCAATCTCAAAGTAAAGAACATTCATGTGGATAATTTGATATATCTCTTTATGGTCACTTTAAAGGAGAACATTCAACATGAGGTGCATCTCTTCAAACCTAAATCCCTAGAGAAAGCTTTCAATATGGCAAGGAAAGTGGAAAAAAATATGGCTATTAGAATGGTGGCCACTAGAAACTATAGAGAGTACCATGTTCCCTCTCCTAACCTCACTCAACCGACAAGGTTGATACCTCAACAAATAGATGAAAGAAGAGAAAAGGGACTATGTTTCCATTGTGATGGAAAGTACAGTAAGGGGCATAAATGTAGTGAGAAGAAATTATTCTACATAGACTATGAAGAGGAAGAAGATCAAGAATTGGAACCATCACAAGATCTCGATCTAGGAGATACTACTCCAATGATATCTTTTCATTAATTGGTCGGCATCGGTACTACAAAAAACCTCAATACAAAAGGAAATATCAAAAAGAAAAAGGTAACAATGTTGATTGATTATGGTAGTACCCATAAGTTCACCAATTACAAATTAGAAAAAAATATCAATTTATTTGTATTTTCAGCACCAGAGTTTCAAGTAATGATTGTAGATGTAGGTACCATAAATTTGTAGATTATAACCTTGTACAATATCTGTTGCAAACAGATATTCAGAAAAAGAACAGAAAAGATACAATGGAAAATACAAAACCAACATATTCTATATTCATTCATTGTGATACATTGTTTACAATACAATATACATATAGGAGACAATGACATCCAAAACCCTAACCCAATGACTTGGATTAGTCCAAAACCCTAATTCCTTAACCGAAAATATAAAACCATCGACAAAAATCGTGTGCCGAAAAACCACCTAAATATGTAACACGTTTCAGGTGACACTACTACTCGTGCAAAGAATATAACACATACCCAAAAAAATTGGTCAAGGAAGTGCAATAGTATTAAGCTCAATATGGGGGAATATTGATTCAATAGTTTGATGATTTCCATATGAATGGTTGGTGCTCATGTTTTTTTAGGGGTCCAATGGTTACAATTACTCAAAACAATGGCCCTTAATTTTCAAGATCGTTTCCTGATATTTTCCTTAGAATGAAAGGAAATTGAACTTAGAGGTATCCAAGGGAAACCCTCTAAGGTGATAATCTATAATAGCATGAAACAATTACTCAAAAAATGGACACCATGGTATAACTACACAATTGTGCTCACTATATGTTCAAACATCTATATCCTCTACTCCATTGGATCTCCAAATAGTTATCAACAATCATTCCAAGGTATTTGGAGAAATTCATAAGGATATTCCACCTGCTCAAGATCATGACCATGATATTCATTTGCAACCAAGAAGTGTACCACCTAAAATTAGGCCTTATAGGAATCCATATGCATAGAAGAGTGAGATTGATCATATGATCCAAGAAATGTTAGAGGCTGACATCATTCAACCCAGTCAAATTTCTTTCTCTTCACCAATGGTGATGGTTACAGAAAAGGATGGTTCATGGCGTATGTTTCCAAACTATAGACAATCGACAAAATGACCATCAAAGATAAGTTTCCCATTCCTTTCATTGATGAATTATTAGACTAATTGCATGGAGAAATTTTCTTTACTAAGTTGGATCTTCGTTCGAGATATCATCAAATCAGCATGAGGCATGGAGATATTCCCAAAATATCCTTTAGAACACATGAACGCCATTATGAGTTTTTTGTTATTCTATTTGGACTTACTAATGCACCTTTAACATTTCAAAGCTTGATGAATTCTATTTTCAAACCCTTCCTTAGAAAATTTGTGTTAGTATTTTTTGATAACATACTAATCTACAAAAAATATTGGGAAGAGAATGTACTATAATACCCCTAGGCCGATCCCCATATGTAAACATCAATGAAACTATACTTTACTTGTAAGATGGTGAGCTGAAGTAACAAGTTTGTTGGTTTGATTCTGTAGGCATTAAGCTATTGCATGAAGAATTCATATCAAAGGAGTGCACGCAGTTGTAAAATGATACAACATGCAGTTTTATGTTTGGCACACACATGTAAATATAATTGAATGATGCATTGAAAGTGAAACAATTCAATGAATGCAACACATGCAAGTATTAGCACGAAAGGATGGCACACTGACAGAATAGGCGAGAAAACCTGGATTCAACGCGCATTAGTTTTTGAAGGGAAGATAAACCTTTTGTATATAATTCATGATGTAACACGCACCTGGGAAAGTGAGTGAGGCCAGTGCACTGAGGAAATAGTGCGTGGAACCCAAAAGTTTCACGCACATTGGTTTTAAGTGTGTAGACTATTTAGTTTGAGGCTGGTGAGCCTATATGCAAAATATCAATATTTTCATACTGAGATGTATATGTAATCATATGCAATTTAATGAAAATACATCCCTACGACATACCAAACACACAAAAGTGTTTTGGGGGCTTAAGCTCCACTAGTTGAGGTCAAGGGGGTTGGGTTAAAGGGGCTTACAGCCAAAAAGGAATATTTTATTAATATTTTTTTAAAAGTATAAAGTAAGGATATAATATTATATCCTAAGTCCTGGAGAGGGGCCAAGTAGTTAAAAGAAGCTCTCAACATAACAAGTGTCAAGTTGGGGACATGCTGTGGACATAAGGTAGTTCTTAACCTGACAAGTGTCAAGTTAGGAAAATGAAATCAAATGGATGGGACTTAGTCCATTATAGGACCCAATCATTTGAGGGGGATTCAAACATCACAGGGGTAAGGGAGACGATTTTTCTGTGAGTGATCTTGTTGATGTTTTCATGAGTCGATTGTTACCATGATCAATATGTTGAATATTGTCGCAGATACCTATGTATGACATAGATTGTAGAGATTAATTGAAGAGGTGGGTTGTCAGGCCCATATAAGATTGCATTCTCTCCAGGTGAGAGAATTGATGGGAATTTATTTCCTGAGGTGTCAAACTGTAGCGACAAGGCTCTGAGACTTTCTATCTGGCCTGTTGCCAAATCCTTAGAAGGGAAGTGGGGCAGTCAAAGGAATGTTGAGCAGAGAAGGGGCACACTTCCTAGGGTGGGACAAGAATGTGGGGAATGAGAGACTGTATTCTTTCAGTGAGAATTGACATATGTGGCGAACTTTCCTGCAATTTATTCACATGTGTATAGGCTACCTGTGACCAAGTTCCTGTAGAGTGAGATACTTTATCTTGGTTGGGAACCCTTGCCCAAGCGGATTTTATCCCCAGCTAGAGGGTGGCCCACTGTTGAGATTTATGAACAATGTAGTCTAAGGCTAGGAGGAATGTGGAAGGTCTTCCCAGAGTTGGGGCCTTTTATTTCAAAAGATAAGTGCCAATTGTGTGTTAAATCATGTTAGAAACTATATTTATGCAATTGTTGTCATGGGTTTATGTTATTTATGTTGTGTGTATAATTTTGTCATGAATTGTGTATAAATATGTTAAGAAAATGTATGTAATCATGCATTGCAGAGTTTCTATATGATTTTAATTAATGACATAGTTGTGTTAGAGAAATTTAAGTGGAATTGTTGGTAATATGGTATCAGAGTTGATGACTATAGTAAGTTTTTCAAGTGACACTCCCTAGTGGGAGTCTAGGGGTGCTACAAATTGGTATAAGAGAACAGTATACAACACTGAGCCTGGATGGGTTGGGATAACATCATGCCAAAGCCGTTTTCACAAAAAATTGAATTCAGGAGTGGCCAAATTTTCAAGTTTTATTACGTCTGTGACGAAAAATTGAATCAATAGAGAGGAATTGGGTAAAATCCCCAATTTTTGTTGCTAAACTGATGAAGGATTTGGGAAAATTCGCACCGGAAATGTGAACCAGAGACATAATCAGGATCTGTAATACATAGGTTGAATTTAAGTATGTGGAAGTGAAATTGAAAAAATTTCATAACGATCATGGTGGAAACTAGTTGAGAATCGGGAAAAATCTGTAATTTCTGCAGCGAAGATTTTTGGAAAATTAGTCAAGTGATCGAAATTGTTGTGCGCACTAATTAGTAGTGTTTTGAAGGCATGTGCACTAAGCATTGGTGTATGCAAAAAATTTAAAGGATGAAAAATATGTGTACACTAATTTTTAGCACTGTGTCGTATATAATATTTGGCGTGCGCAGGATAATAAGTGTGTGAAAAAGTGCACTATGTTTGTCATCACAAGGTGAAATCTTGTGTCGCACAAGTGCTAGTGTGATGCACAAGATTTTCACTTGGAATATTGGTAGGTACACAGAGGAAGGGAGGTATAAATGAATAAGTATCAAGACTTTTCAGACTTAGTGTTGGACTTAGTATGAGTTTGTGAGTCTGTGAGTCCGAAGAAGTGGAAAAATGACTAAGTGTCAAGACTTTTTGGACTTAGTGTTGGTACTTATTCTGAATTTGTGAGTTCGCATAGATGAAATAATCTAAGTATTGACACTTTTCAGGAGGATTCATAAAAGAAAGAATTATGATACATTATTGGAACATAATCATAATTGTAAATTATTGTGCCTAACAAATTTTTTTGGCTGCACATTTTGCAGAATTAACAACATTATATCAAAGCAGGGTCAACACCAGTTTAGAACCATGGAAGACGTGTAGAGGATTTTCAGTCATGAAGACTAGATCATAGGAATGTATGTCCATATGGGAAATGAAGGTACAAATTCAAATGGACATGGAGAAGGTAAGGAAGAAAACATGAACTTGGTAGAGACCATAATTTTTTTTCAAAGGGATGTTCTGAGTCATAAAGATGATAATAAGAGACTTATGAAAGCCAAGGATAAACAAAAAGACTTCAACATTAAGTTAACGCAGAGCTTTGATAGAATAGAGAGGAAGATGGATATGCATACTGATTCAAGAAGATCATGAAGCCATAAGTCTCGTGATAAGAGGGGAAGGTCAATGCGCAACAGATGTGTTGGTAGACAACACCAACACTCTCCAAGAAATTCCACTAGGAGAGCGTGCAGTAGTTCAATTCCTGTCAAGAAACCTAATAAGAATGGGGTGGATGAACTACTGGGGAAATGAACAAAATCAAGCCTCCTAGTTTTGATGGTGAACACACAAAGGATGAGGATGCAGAGACATGGTTGTTAAATATGAGAAAGTATTTTCAATTGCATAACTACTCTTCAGTGGCAGAAGGTATAATTGTTATTTATCAAATCAAGGGAAAAACATCAATGTGGTGGGGCCAATATGTGAAAGTACAACATATTGATGAGAAGAAGGTGTCTTGGAAATAATTTAAGAGGTATTTTCAAAGGAAATACTTGACTAAGAGGTACTATGACAAGAAAATGAAGGAGTTCTTTAAACTCAAGCTTGGGAGTATGATCATAGATGAGTATGAAAGAAGGTTTTTAGAACTATTGAAATATGTTTCCTTCATCAAAGATGAGAAAGTTAAAATTCATATATATTTAAGTGGGTTTCCACCATTTATTAGTGAAAGAATACAATATGATGATCCCAAAACATTGGATGAAATTATAAGAAGGGATAAGTGCCATTATGAGAAGAAAAAAGGGAAAGCATCTTACCAGAAATCTTGGGAATACAAGAAGAAAAGAAAGATGGAACAAAGAAATAAAGGGAATACGCCACATTTCTTCAGAAATAACTATCAGGAACATCCAGCTACTAAAGAATCCAGAATGACAGATCTATTGGGGAAAATGCCAAGAAAACAACCTATGCAATGTTGGGGTTGTAAAGGAGACCATATGTACAAATATTTCTCATGAAGAAGTAAAAGAGTGAAGATTATTCGCAGTGTGCAACAAGTTGAAACAGTTGAGGACATGAGCATAAGTGTACCTAAGATCTATGCATCCTTGTAAAACAAGCAAGATGAGTTTCAGTGGCATATGATTGAAGTACAAGGTAAGATAAATAATCATTCCATTGTTATTTTAATTGATTCAGGAGCTAGTCATAGTTATATAGATCCTAAGATGGTGGAAAGGTTTATTTTTCCAAGAAGAAAACTTGTAAAATATTGGATGGTGTAGCTAGCTACAAGAGCTAAAATAAATATTAATGAGATAGTCAAAGAATATTCAATGAACATGAATGGATTGAACACCAACACAGATATGGACATCATACCTTTAGGTTCCTATGACTGCCTAATTGGTATGGATTGGTTGGACCAACATCATGTTGTCTTAGACTATTATAATAAATCATTTACTTGATTGGATGAGGAAGTCAACTTAAGGATAATACAATGGATTCCAAGAGCAGTGACTGTCAGAGAAATTTCAGCCTTGCAGCTGAAGAAGAGTTACAAGAAAGGTTGTCAAATATTTGTTGCGTAGATGGAAGAGACACCTAAGAATAAGGTGTCAGACATTGAAGATTGTTCAGTCCTGAAAGAGTTTGAAGATGTATTTAGGGAGGTACCAGGATTACCACCTAAGAGAGATATTGATTTATGTATCAATATGATTCCTAGAGCAGCTCCAATATCTAAGACATGAGTACACATGAACTGAAATAATTGAAACTGAAATTAGAGGAGCTTGTGAAGAAGGGATATATATGCCCAAGTGTGTCACCTTGGGGTGCTCCAGTATTATTTGTAAAAAAAAAGGATGGACTTTGAGACTATGCATAGATTTCAGAAAATTGAACAAAGTAACTGTGAAGAACAAGTATCCTTTATCGAGAATAGATGACCTTTTTATCAGATGAAAGATGCAAAAATATTCTCCAAGATTGATCTTAGGTCATGCTAGCATCAGGTAAGAATTAAATAAGATGACATCAAAAATACTTATTTCATAACAAGGTACGACCATTATGAGTTTGCAGTGGTGCCCTTTGGGTTAACAAATGCATCAACTATCTTCATGTGTCTCATGAATTGTGTATTCAGAAATTACATGGACAAGTTTGTCATTGTCTTTTTGAATGACATTATAATATATTCTAAGTCTGAATAAGAACATGAGAAACACTTGAGAATGGTGTTACATGTTTTAAGGGAACATCAATTATATGCCAAATTGAGAAAGTGCTCATTTTACCAGAAACAAATACATTATTTGGGCCATATCATCTCTAAGGAAGGGATAACAACAGATCCAAAAAAGATAAGAGCCATTGAAGGATGGCCAACTCCAAGGAACATATATAAGGTAATACCATTCATGGGACTTGCAGGTTACTACATAAGATTCATTGAAGGATTTTCCATAATTTCACACCCAATTACTTCTTTGTAGAAGAAAGGTGTGAAGTTTGAGTGGACACTGGATTGTGAAAGGAGTTTCCTACATTTGAAGCAGTTATTAACAGGTGCCCCAATAATGAGAATTATTGATCCAAATGAATATTTCATAGTATGCACTGACACATGTAATGAGGGACTTGGTGGAGTCCTTAGTCAAAATGGATATGTGGTGTGCTATGAATCAAGGAAGCTGAAGGATCATGAAAGACACCATGCAACTCATGATTTGGAGTTGGCATCCATAGGGCATGCCTTGAATATGTGGAGACACTACCTCATGGAAAATATATTTGGGTTGAGTACAGACCATAGAGGTCTGAAATACTTGTTTGGAAAACCAACTTTAAATTCCAGGCAAAGTAGATGGTTAGATTTCATCAATGAGTATGACTTTGATATAAATCATATCAGAGGTAAATAAAACAAAGTGGTTGATGCACTCAATAGGAGGGTGCATGAGATGCATGCTACAACCATTAGCATGTATCGATCGGACTTTTGAAATATAAAATTTTAGAAGTTGCAGTATCATATCAGAAATATAAGGAGTTAAAAGAAAAAATTCAACAGGGTAATTTACAACAGAAATTTGAAGACTATTGTAAATTTGTTGAACCTACACATAATAGATCTAGCTAGAAAATACTACACACATTTGCAGAGAGAAATTGAGAAAGAAGAAGAAGGAGAGAAAAAATGGAATAATTCTCATTAACCGTTGTGAATAATGAATAATTTACACATGATATACTTTGTATAACTCAACTAATGTGCATTGGAGGAGAACCAATGCGCCATAGTGGTGGTATAGTGTAATATCCCCAAGGTCGAGCCCTGTTGTAATCATGTTTATGAATTGTAAATCATGTTTTATAGGCTGGTGAGACAAGTATTGATAAGTTGGTGGGCTTATGTGTTTATTAGGCCATAGAGCCTAAGTGTTAAAGGCCAAGAGCCTATTTGTGTATATGTAATATGCATAATATTAATAAAGATTAAACATCGCTGCGTGCAGACCAACCATGAAGAAAGAGTGATGGGGGACTAAGCTTCCATGGGGTGGGTAAGGGAAAAGGGGCTGAAAGGTTGGAAAGAGGGGCTAAGATTAGGGGGATTAATTCCTTGAGAATAATATTTTATTAATATTCTAAAGTTGTGTGACAAAACATGTTTTTATCCTAAGTCCTGGGAGAGGCAACACATGCAACTCCAACATGTGCAAAAGGGATCGCATGTAGCTCCAGGAAGACAAGTGTCGACCTGGGCATATGCGGTTAAAATTTGAAGTGTCAGATGAGTTTGGTGTTCGTCCTCCATTCTACAGTCGGTTGTCTGAAACCGCGAATTCTGTCTGATATTTGCATGCATACCCTCACGCAGCTCTGAAACCCTAAGCCTGCGATGTTTTCTTGAGAAGTCGATACACCCTTTGTTTGAACCATTGAGTCTGTGTTCGACCTCTGTGTGGATTGATTATCACACATCCTAGAACTGGTGTTACCTGAATCGTGATGTGTCTTAGTGGTCTGTTGTCATTTTTGGACATCCAGACCCAATTTTCTTGTTACTGATGTCACCCATGAGTTAACCAAAAGCTATTGTTGTTGTTGTTATCCTCAAATTGCGAGAGTTGGAATGAAACTGGTTAAAGAACTGGGTTGGCAGGCCCGTGGTTGAAGAGGCAGGTTGTCAGGACTATGAGCATCTCTCTCCAAGTGAGAGAAAATGCTAGGAAGTGGTTTTCTCCTAGAGAGAGTCCAACACCAGCTACGAAGCTCTGAGGATTCCTGATCTGACTTGTTTTCGAGACCCATAGAGGGAGGTGAAGCACTGATGGATTGTGCTTGTGAAGGTGTATACTCCTGAGTGGAACAGGCATGTGGGGAATGTGATTCCATGGGTAGTGGGCATAATAAGGATTTTGGAGAGAATCCTTCTAGTTTCTTTGTGTAGTTTTCCTATAACCTCAACCTAGTCTAGGATTCCCTTGCCTTGGGTGGAGCTTGGTCCCAGCTTAGGGGTGACCCATTGCTGAGCGTGATGAGCAATGTGGTCTAAGGATGGGAGGTTCGTGGAAGGTATTCACGTAGTCAGTGGAGTTACTATAGTTTCAAAGATAAGTATCTTTATGTGTTTAATTTCAATTAAAAAGAATGTCTGTGATGCTAGTAATATTATCATGAATTCCTTTGCAATGATATTTATTGTTATTTCCATTAAGTCTGTATGGTAGCAGTAATTATGTGTTTACTCTATGTTAAGTAATTTAACTTCATTTAAATGCATACGATATAAGTGTTATTCTGCGTAATAGTGTTTCCCGATAATGGGGTTGATGTCCGGGGACATATAATATGGTATAAGAGCCATAGTTTCAATGAAGATCCTGGATGGGCCGGAAAAGTGGTCTTTGGACCCAATGTTTCGAGTGGAAATGGCATTCGGAGGAAGTAATCTCAAACCTTAGAATGTTTCTGAGTGCCAAAGGGTTACTTGGTCGTATTACGAAGCTCAGGTGTAGTAGCGGTAGATTAAAACCACAACTGGCATGGTATTTGACCACAAAGAGAGAGAGCTCAACACTTGGGGTGTGGGAGTCGTAGGATCTATTCGGAAGGAAAGGAAAAACCTTTACGACCGTCAGATATGGAGAAAACGTAGAAGGGTTAACCTGGTAATCCCTTTAGACTTCGCGACGTTGGAGAAGCTTGATGCAAAGGTATGAGAAAGATCGATAAACGAAGCGTCGAAGTCTCGTAGGATATCTACACCGTAGATCGTAGGAAAAGAGATTGACCATTTGATCAAGCAAAGGAGTAGATCATGATTTTGGATTTCGGGAGAATTAAAGTATGTTGAGGGGAGAAATTCTGAAGTCCGAAGTTCCGAAGAATGAGTAGGGTTAGTAAGGGCCCGAGGTTATGTAACGTAGTTAAAGCTCAGAGGATCCATAGTGGTGTTGATCATGATACATCAAGATCAATGCCCATAAGGCATTGCAGGGACCCAAGTTGCATGGAAGCTAATTCTCCAAGGCAGTCCCACAATCTAAACTGTAGTTTCACTGAGGGGTTACATGTCAGCGTCAAAAGAATTACGAGATGAAAGGCAGGTTACTCCAAACCACCGTTGCATGCCCCCACAATTGGGAAAATGTTAAGTGATGTAACGTAATAACGCCACCTGAGGTGACATGGAAGTGTTCAGAGATTAATGGTTTGGGGTGTGTGAATGTGAAATCTTGCGAAGTCCCAAAGTCTCAGAACTCAGATGCCTAAGGTTCCAGAACGAGTGTTAGCTGTAGGACATTGGATAGATGTGGAATGTTGATCCACTCTACTTCGCGAGTTCGTTAATTTAGAACTCTGAGAGTTTTTTGTGAGGTACTATGAAGACTTCGGAACCCGAAGTCCTGGATAAGAGCCTATCAATCTAGAGCCTGGTTGCAATGGTTGGGGCTAAGAGAAAAGGGCTAAGGCCTAAAATTGTTACAGAGATGAGCAGAGATCGGAAAATTCGTGAAATATGAATGTTTTCTGTAATCAGATTTGTTTATGAATGTTGTGGAATTTGTTAATGAATGATGGCCTGACAAATTTCAGTTGTCTACATGTGTTTTTGTAGAATTTTAGTGAGTGATAGAACTAATTAGAGTTTCCACTGAGTGCAAATAAATGGAGGAGACACAAAATGCTTCCAATTCATAGAACGAAGCTAAAGGGATGGATGTTCATTTGGGATTTCAAGGGTCGAACTCCAATGGGCATGGAGAAGAGATAGATAAGAAAGGGCACATGATGAAAATCATTGAACGATTGCAGAAATATGCCTAGAATCACCGAGAAGATAGAAGAAATCTCATGAAAGCTAAGGAACAACATGAAGAATTCAACTTAAAGTTGATGAAGAGCCTGGAAAGGATCGAAAAGAAATTGGATAAGGAGAGTGTCTCAAGAAAAAAAGGGAGTTGTAGGATCCCTAAGAAGAAAAGGAGATAAAGAAGTGTTAGTAGGCATCGTTGTCACTCCCTGAAACACTCCAATAAGGAGGCACACAAAATTTCAAGCCCATCTCCTACCAGAAAGCACATGAGATCTGGAGTGGATGAACTGTAGGGAGAAATGAACAAGATTAAGCCTCCTATGTTTGATGGAGAACATAAGAAGGAGGAATATGCCGAAAAATGGTTGCTTGGCATGAGGAAATATTTCCAACTGCAGAATTATTCCTCTCATTCAGAAGGTAGGATTGCAATGTATTAATTGAAAGGAAAAGAATCCATGTGGTGGGATCAACTTGTGTAGGTGCAACAGATTAGAGAGAAAGATATCACTTGGAAAGAATTCAAGAGGTATTTCGAGAAGAAATACTTGAATAAAAGATACTATGATAGAAAGATGAAAGATTTCTTTGAACTCAAGCTGGGTAGAATGACCATTGATGAATACAAACGCATATTTTTGGAATTGCTGAAGTATGTTCCGTTCATCAAAGATGAGACTGTCAAGATTCAAAGGTATCTAAGTGGATTTCCACCTCCCATTTGTGACAAGATTCAGTATGATGATCCTAATACTATGGAAGAAACGATAAGGAGGGTGAAATTATTATATGAGAAACAAAGAGAGAAACCTACCTTCCAGAAGGCTTGGGAAAACAAGAAGAAATTCCATATGGATCAGAGGAAGAAGGGAACTAAGCCACCCTTTTTCAAAAATAGTCCTCAAGGATAGCCATCATTTAGAGAGTCGAGAATAGTTGATGTAGGGGAACAAAGGCAAAGGAAGACACCCATTCAGTATTGGGGCTATCAGGGGAACCACAAGTACAGAGACTGTCCCCATAAAAATGGCAAAGAGAGAGTTGTCCATAATGTCCAACAAGCTGAAACAATGGAGGACATGGGAAGTAGAATGCCAAGGATCTATGCAACCCTGGAAAACAAGAAAGATGAATATTCGTCACACATGATTGAAGTGGAAGGTATGATTAACAACCAACGATTTACTATTTTAATTAATTCAGGGGCTAGCCATAGTTATATAGTTCCTAGAGTGGTGGAAAGTTTGCATTTTTCGAAGAAAAAAAAACATGAAAAGTCTTGGTTAGTGCAGATGGCTACAGGAACCAAGAGAAAATTCACTGAGTTGGTTAAGTCCTGTCCTATGGACATGAATGGACTGAGCACAAAGGTTGAATTGAACATTCTGTCTTTAGGTTCTTATGACTGTCTAATTGGGATGGACTGGTTGGACCAACACCATGCCATCTTGGACTGTCGTAACAAGGCATTCACTTGCCTGGGTGAGGAAGGAAATCAGAAAATAGTCCAAGGAATTCCTAGAGTTGTTGCTATCAGAGAAATCTCAAAAATGCAGCTGAAGAAGTGCTACAGGAAAGGCTGCCAATTATCTGTAGCCCATGTGGAGGAAGCATATAAGGATGAGATCTCAAATATTGAATATCATGCGGTGCAAAAAGTTTTTGAAGATGTATTCTAGGAGGTACCTAAATTAACCCCAAAGAGAGATATTGACTTTTCTGTAAACTTGATGCCTAGAGCAGCTCTAGTATCAAAAGCTCCTTACATAATGAGTACACCAGAGTTAAAAGAACTGCAATTGCAGCTTGAAGAGCTTATGAAGACAGGGTATATATTCCCAATTGTGTCGCCTTGGTGTGCCTCAGTATTGTTCATGAAGAAGAAGGATGGAACGTTGAGATTGTGCATTGATTTCAGACAATTGAACAAAGTAACTGTAAAGAACAAGTATCCTCTGCCAAGGATTTATGACCTCTTTGATCAGTTGAAGGATGCAAAGATATTTTCAAAGATATACCTCAGGTCGGGATATCACCAAGTAAGGATAAAGGATGAAGACATCAACAAGACCTCCTTCAGAACAAGGTATGGTCAGTATGAATTCGCAATGGTGTAATTTGGGTTGTCGAATGCACCCATTGTTTTTATGTGCCTAATAAATGGTGTATTCAGGGACTATCTGGACAATTTTGTCATAGTCTTTTTGGGTGACATTCTGGTGTATTCCAAGTCAGAGGAAGAGAATGAACAACATTTGAGTATGGTGTTGCAGGTGCTAAGAGAGCACCAACTGTATGCCAAGTTGAGCAAGTGCTCATTTTATCAGGAGCAGATCAATTACTTGGGGAATATTATTTCAAAGGATGGGATAGATGTAGATCCTGATAATATCGAGGCCATTAGAGAATGGTCATCGCCAAAGAATGTGACATAAGTCAGATCCTTGAAGAAATGAAGCATAAAAATATTAAGACAAGAAGATTGGCGGAAAAGGCCTGAAGCCTTGATTCTCAACATTGTATGCATCTTAATGATAAAAATATATAATACAATAATGTAACCACCTCAATTGTTCTCATATCGACACCTCATCAGGAGATAAGGTCAAATGAGGAAATATAGAAATCTAGAAACACACTTAGGATAACAACTATATCCTAGTATGTACAATATTAAAGGTGGTATACTTAGACTTAATGGTTGTATATTTCAAAGAGGTTAACATTCCCCCCCTCAATCATAAGTCTGAGCAATAATACCAGCAAAGAAGGTGCATAAACTGGTATATCTCCATGTCTTCATGATGAAAATACTGAGCTGAGTCGCAATGAAGAATTGCCTGAAAAACTGCCAAATCTGGATGCTAAGAAATTTGGAAAACCTCACTGTGTAATCATGTGAGCCAGAATGCCAACAAATTTGTTCACTGATGTGAACTCCAATATGATGAGAGTGAACAAAGAGAAGTGAATCAGCTGCAAGTCTGCCACATCCCTGAAAATGCCTGACAACTCAATCAATGCCAAGCTGCAATACAGAAGAATCCATCTTTCCTCTGCTAGGTTCAATGACCATCTAAGTGAACCAAATGTTCACATCATTTCTCTAAAAAAAAAACATCCCTATGTATGATTCAATAGAGAACCATCATTCTACCAAAGTCTGCCATATACAGATGGCAGTTTCCCATCTGACAAATTCGATACCCATTTGGCATATTTGTTGTCGAAACTTTCAGTATGACAACCATCTGCAATTCCATCATAAATTCTATCATTAATTTCCCCCCTTTGTCAACTGAAAGGAGAGACCACAAGTGGTTTCACTAACCATCTTCCCTAGATTTTTGAACTCCCCCCCCCTTAAGGTGCATGAGGGTTTCACTTTTACTCCATTTTTATTTTTATTTTTTATTTGTGTACAACTCAAAGTGAGCATATGGAATTAACCACATGTTATCTCATCCCGTGAGGGCCATGCTCGAAAGCTATGCCATAAGGGGACCACTTTGGAGTTATATACATATTTCACTATTTTCTTCAAAACACGTCTTTACTCGAGATTGTATTCTTCGGTAAGACTTATATAATTGCTTGGTAGTTAATGACCATAGCCAAGGATCAAACCACTCATAGTGAATCTTCAGTCTTGCAGGTTTGTTCCTCTTGGAACATGTATCTGATGCATGATTTGACTTGCCACAATTCTGACAAGGATGGAGATCAAAACACTGATTCTCCATGTGACCAACTCGATTACAATGTTGGCACTTGTCATTCTGATTTGCGACATTTAATATTGTTTTTTCTTGAAGAAATCCAGCACTCACAAAAAAAATTGGTTTGGAGTAATTTGGAATATGAAAATTGTTGTGATTTTCATATCCTAAGCCATGATGATTTCGATTGAAGTGTAATTCTTCCCAAGGTCTAACAAATTTCTTGGAAAGATGATTTTGACTGTATTCTTTTATTTCTTCACATTTGTTATTGTCGCTGCTATTATTATGTGCTTCTTTTTGGAATTCATCTTTGAAAGATTCCATATCTTCTGTTTCTTTTATATCATCTAATTGGATAAGGTCTTGTGTGTCACAAAATGCATCAACCTGTTGTATAAACTCGTTTGTATCACATTTTGCATCAACCATTTGGATAAGCTCCTTTGTAGCACATGTTGCATCAATCTTCTCTATTAGATCCTCTGTGTCACAACTTGCATCAAACTTCTCTATGAGATCTTCTGTGTCACAACTTGCATCAACTTTTTGAGTTTCTTCAGATGTTGCATCAATCATGTCATCAATTTGATTCTGCTTTTCACTTAACTTTATCTGAAGTCCATTAATCAATTGATTCTTGATTTCAATTTCATCTCGAAGATTAGTTATTGACTGCATTGTATCAACCATGTGATCAATTATGTTTTGGTTGTGAATTAACTTCATCTCAAGTGTTTTAATCAATTTATCTTTCATATCAATTTGATCTTGTAATTCATGGTTGTACTCTTGCAACTCTTTGATTTCTTGAGAGGCATTCTGTAAACGCTTTCCTCCTTTACCCATTATTCTTTCACTCTTGAACTCACTCGCTTGAACTCTTCTTTAAACTTTCACACTCGCTTGAAATTGCTTCAGTCGAACTGGCTCGCTTGAAATGTTCAACAAGTTGAGGATGTCGGTTACCACCGAAAATGCATCCAAACGTGTGATGTTTACAATGATTTGAGTTAAACTACTCAACCTTGTTAATTGTGACTCAAAATCATAATGACTCTTTGGTGTCGGGCTCAGCCAAGAATGCACCTGAAAATTACACTGCAATTCAACTTGATTTTGATTTCACACTTACAAAGAAAACTATTGCAAGTTTACAATGAATGTGGATTTAATTGATCTTCAAATTGATGATGCTTTGAGTCCTTGATTATGAACTTGATGTGTCCAATGTTGATGTGATTGCCAATTTGATATCTTTGTTGCTTCTTAATTGAGAGCTTTGATTGTTCTTGAATGTATGTGCTTCACTCGCAATGCTCACATGTGCTTGAATTACATTAAATTGCCTTGTACTTTAGTGTGTGTATGATTGCTTTATACGATTTTGTTTTAAGTGCCAAAACTAGACACAAAAGAGAAACATTAAGAATAATCCATCGCACACAACACAAAGTGTATCTAAGATCCCCTTAATCAATTTCAGGCGGATCTAAGACACTTCAACACCACAAAAATTGAACTTTTATTATTCCCAAATCCTTAATACAAAACACATCCCTTTGAAAACGCCTCCCTTTGAAGTGAAAAAACTTCACTTTAATCACTTATAACTCACTTGTCAATCAATCCAAAACAAAAGAATTAAATTACCTTGCTGTTTTTTTATTTTGCAGCTGACATGTGCACTTTTCACAAGTGTGTGCCATGAGTAGAAATACTCTCTTTCAAAAAACAAGTGTTGGCTGCACATGCATATACAAAGACCAGAACATGCTGGTAACTAGTAGGAGCATTGCAGAACTGGAAAACTCAAGGTTTATTTCAAGAGAACCTAGAGCTTATAATCATATCGTTGTGCATCATTTGGATGTCGATTCTACGTTCCAATCAAGAATTCTTCATGCATATTATCTTCCCTTAAGAACGGCAGGGACAAGCTCGACATCTACCTCCAACCTCACGACGGCATAATTGTTGTTCCAACGACTCGAACGCGAGACCTCGTCCATCAGCCACACAAATCTCATCAAAACGAATACCGAAAACTGCCTTTCATTGAACAAAATTTCACGAGATTGCTCCTGAATCAGCTAGAAACTTGTGCAATATGTATCCCAGAGGAATCTTTACAGCTAGGACAGAACAAATTGAGAAGATGCAGGCCGCGATATTCGAACATTGGACGTTTTATCTGGAGGCTTTGCAATTGCCCGGAAGTTTCAGTCAGACGTGGCCTCTACCAGATCGCGCTTCTTTTAAGATTGTTATTTCTCAATGAGACTACAAAGGCGATTTGCACCATACCATATCAATTTATTTGAGGGGGATTTACACTGTCTCTTGAATTCACTGACAACACAATTCTATGCAAAAAAAATTGGACTGATAATTGCCAGATTTATACACAGATTTGTAGCAATTTTACCAAAAAGAGATCCCTTTTAAAAATAAAACGATGGAACTATGAGATCTCAGCTGCTTCCTCTCCTGTTGTCGTGCATGCCGCCAGCTTTGATATTAGGTCGAACTGAATATGGAATCATTTTGAATAGATCCGGGCGCTTCTTGCCGCTGCCTTCGTCCGAAGAGGTGTTGAATAGGTATTTAGTATTGCAGATCTAACAAGCAAGCATCGTTAGCGTCGTCCAAGGACTCAAGACAGGGTTTATAAAATGTTTATAAAACCAAAATTTCGCATAGATGGTCCTCTGCAACTACAAAAGATGTTGAAGGCATACACACAGGAGAACGTCTACCGACATCCCTGGGAGCGGGTGACCGCAACAAACTGGAGAAAATTCATGGATGTTGAGAACAGATCCTACGAGCTTCTTTTGTCCAATTTCATGTTTAGGTTTCTCAGCTCTTTGCTGATTATCACTTCTTATCTGTCGATTTGAGATGAGCCTCTCGATTTCTCCATTATTTGTCGCCTTTCACTATATTTATTAATTTTTTTTTTTCAAAATAATTTTATAATCTTAAGCAAGATTTACCGGTTTGATACTCAAACCTTTCATCCTTACTCTGTAGCCCCTATTTCTAGGCGTATTTTCTAATGAACGCCTTTACGGCTGAGAGTTTCCATAATAAATCACAGAAACTAGACATTACCTCGAATTTACAGGATAACAGTCAGCTGATCTCCATTTCGTCGACATTACAAAACCTAGTGGCCCAGAAATAATTTTTGACCTCAAGCCATACGCAGTTGCCTCCTTCAAGCTTAAGAAAAACCAGAATCAAACGAATGTCGAAGCTACGGACCTTTTCCGCATCTGTTTTACTGATGAAAGACACCCGGTAGAAATCCACTTATAGATCAAAGCTTGATCAGGGCGCACGCGAGATCAGCCGCTGCCATCCTCAACCCGGTGGATGAGAGTTGGAACGTATTACAACCTTTCTCAACCCGTCCACTGGTTATTCTCACTGTCTCCAGCGCACAGATCCTCCTTCATGGCTCTGATACCAATTGAAGAAATGAAGCATAAAAATATTAAGACAAGAAGATTGGCGGAAAATGCCTCAAGCCTTGATTCTCAACATTGTATTCATCTTAAGGATAAAAATATATAATACAATAATGTAACCACCTCAATTGTTCTCATATCGACACCTCATCAGGAGATAAGGTCAAATGAGGAAATATAGAAATCTAGAAACACACTTAGGATAACAACTATATCCTAGTATGTACAATATTAAAGGTGGTATACTTAGACTTAATGATTGTATATTTCAAAGAGGCTAACAATCCTTTATGGGTCTAGACGATTATTACAGAAGGTTTATCGCAGGGTTCTCGAGGATAGCTCACCCTATCACTTCCTTGCAAAGGAAGGAGAAGAAGTTTCAGTGGACAAAAGATTTGAGAGAAGCTTCCAACAATTGAATCAATTGTTAACCAGTGCTCCAATCCTAAGGATTGTATATCTGAATGAAGATTTCGTAGAGTGCACAGATGCATGCAAAGAAGGACTAGGAGGAGTCCTCATTCAAAATGGATTTGTAATCTGTTATGAATCCATAAAGTTAAAAGAGAACGAAAATAACTATGCCACTGATGATTTGGAGTTGGCAGCCATAGTAAACGCTCTAAATAAATGAAGGCGTTACCTCGTGGGAAGGAGATTCAAATTGAGAATAGACCACAATGGTCTGAAATATTTGTTTGATCAACCAACCTTGAACGCTAGACAAAGTAGGTGGTTGGATTTTTTATGTGGGTATGATTTTGATATCAAGCATATCAAAGGGAAGGAAAATAAAGTGGTTGATGCACTCAGCAGGAGAGTACACGAATTACATGCTACAACCATTAACATGTACCAAACTAATATTAAAAGCATAATTTTGGGCGCTGCAAATACAGATTTGTAGTACAAGGATTTGGTAGAAAAGCTACAACAAGGTAAGATGCCACAGAAAGTGGAGATTTATAAATTGGAAACTGATGGAATAATTTTGTACTAGAACAAAATTTATGTGCCTAATGCCCAGGATTTGAAACTTGAGATTTTGCATGAAATGCATAATGTGCCTTATGCAGGGCACCCTGGATATCAGAAAACTGTGTCAACAATCAAGAGCCATTATTTTTGGCCATGTATGAAGAAAGATATTTCAGAATACATCGCTAGATGTATGGAGTGCCAAAAGGTTAAAGCTGAGCACTCGAACCCAGAAGGGTTGCTGCAACCTTTACCCATTCCTAAGTCAAAGTGGGAAGTGGTGACAATGGATTTCATCACAGGATTGCCCAGAATAGGAAAGCAACATGATTCAATCATGGAATTAGTGGAAAAACTTACGAAATATTCCCATTTCATTCCGTTAAAGACTACTCACAAGGCAACAGATGTTGCTGAAATGTTTATGAAGGAGGTGGCACGATTCCACGGAATTCCCAAGACAATTGTGTCTAACAGAGACCCGAAATTTACCTCAAATTTCTAGAAAGGGTTATTCAAGGGGTTTGGAATGAATCTGAACTTTAGCACAACCTATCATCCTGAGTCAGATGGGCCGACAGAGTGGGTGAATTGAGTAATAGAAGACATACTAAGGATGTATGTGATGGAAAAACCATCGAAATGAGAAGACTACCTACACTTGGTAGAATTTGCCTACAATAATGGGTATCAAGCATCGTTGAAGATGAGCCCATTTGAAGCACTTTACAGAAGAAAGTGAAATACTCTAGTAAGCTGGGATAATCCATCTGATAGGGCAGTAGTTGGGCCAAAGTTATTCAAGGAAATGGAAGAACAGATGCTGAAAATTAAGCAGAATTTGAAAGTTGCCCAAGACAAGCAGAAAAGTTATGCTGATAAAAACAGAACCCATAGAGAGTTTAAAGTGGGTGATCATGTTTTCCTGAAAGTGAAAGCCAATAGAAGTTCCCTAAAGCTGGGAAGTTTCTCCAAGTTGGAAACCAGTTTTTGTGGGCCATTTGAAATCCTAGAAATGATTGGGTCAGTTGCATATATGCTTGCCTTGCCTAGATCCATGATTGTACATAATGTGTTTCATGTTTCATTTCTTAAGAAATATATACTTGATGTTAATCATGTAATTGATTGGAATGTGATTCAGGTGGAGCAAGAAGGTGTCATGTAGGTGCATTATGTGAGCATATTGGACCGAAAAAGAAAACAGCTCCAGAATCGAGCCATAGGGCTTGTAAAGGTCCAGTGGAACTGGTACGGTCCTGAGGATGCGACATGGGAGAATGAGGATGCTATGCGGATAGAATACCCACATCTTTTTGAAGATTTTGAAAATCTTTTTGATGTTGTGTGAAAGTTTCACTGAGGAAAATGCAAAAATAAGGGGAGGAGATTGTAATATCCCCAAGGACGAGCCCTATTGCAATCATGTTTATGAATTGTAAATCATGTTTTATAGGTTGGTGAGATAAGTATTGATAAGCTGGTGAGATTATGTGTTTATTAGGCTGGAGAGCCTAAGTGTTAAAGGCCAGGAGTTTGTTTGTGTATATGTAATATGCAAAACATTAATAAAGATTAAACATCACTGCATGTAGACCGACCACAAAGAAAGAGTGATGGGGGAATAAGCTTCCACAGGGTGGGTAAGGGAAAAGGGGTTGAAAGGTTGGAAAGAGGGGCTAAGATTAGGGGGATTAAGTCCTTAAGAATAATATTTTATTATTATTCTAAAGCTGTGTGACAAAACAGGTTTTTATCCTAAGTCCTGAGAGAGGCAACGCATGTAGCTCCAACGTGTGCAAAAGGGAATGCATACAGCTCTAGGAATACAAGTGTCGACCTGGGCACATGTGGTTAAAAGATGAAGGGTCAGCTGAGTTCGGGGTTCGTCCTCCATTCTGCAGTCGGTTGTCTAAAACCATGAATTTCGTCTGATATCTACATGCATACCCTCACGCAACTTTGAAACCCAAAGCCTGTGATGTTTTCTTGAGAAGCCAATACACCCTCTATCTAAACTGTTGAGTGTGTGTTCATACTCTGCGTGGATTGTTTGTCACACATCCTGAAACCGATGTTACCTGAACCGTGTTGTGTCTTAGTGTCCTTTTGCCATTTTTGGACGTCCACACCCAATTTCCTTGTTGGTGTTGTCACCTGTGAGTTAACCAAAAGATGTTGTTATTGTTGTTTTCCTGAACTTGCAGTAGTTGGGATGAAACTGGTTGAAGAACCGGGTTGGCAGGCCCGTGGTTGAAGAGGCAGGTTGTCAAGCCTATGATCATCTCTCTCCAGGTGAGAAATTTTGTTGGGAAGTTGTTTTCTCCCAGAGAGAGTCCAACACGAGCTACAGAGCTTTGAGAATTCCTGATCTAGCCTGTTGCCAAGACCCAGAGAGGGAGGTGAAGTACCGATGGACTGTGCTTGTGAAGGCGTATACTCCCAGGTGGAACAACCATGTGGGGAATGAGAGTCTGTGAGTAGTGGGCGTAAGAAGGCTCCTGGAGAGAATCCTTCCAGTTACTCTGTGCAGTTTTCCTGTAACCTCAGCTTAGTCTAGGATTCCCTTGCCTTGGGTGGAGCTTGGTCCCAGCTCGGGGGCGACCCACTTCTAAGCGTGATGAGAAGTGTAGTCTAAGGCTAGGAGGTTCGTGGAAGTTCTTCATGTAGTCAGTGGAGTTACTACAGTTTCAAAGATAAGTATCTTTATGTGTTTAATTTCAATTAAAAAGCATATATGTGATGCTAGTAATATTATCATGAATTCTGTTGCAATGATATTTATTGTTATTTCCATTAAGTCTGTATGGTAGGAGTAATTATGTGTTTACTCTGTGTTAAGTCATTTAACTTCATTTAAATTCATACAATATAAGTGTTATTCCGCATAGTAGCATTTCCCGACAGTGGGGTCGATGGTCGGGGATGTTACATATAGAGTGATATGGACACACACCAACAGTTACGGGAGTGAACTTCCACCTAGTCTAGTCTCTCAGGCAGTTACGGGAGTGAACTGCCACCTAGTTGAGTTAACTAGTCAACCAGTCTTCAATTAATTAACTGAAACATAGGGTAGTGAGGAGTGGATTAGGGAATCAAGGATAATGCACCATTCTAGTGATGATCCCAAGGAAAGTTCACATTAACATGGTGATGATCCCAATGTTGCATGGTGATAAAACCAATGCAACATCTAGACTCAACTCAACTAGTCAAACTAAAATGTCAATTGAAGAGAATATTCTCCAGGTGGAATATTCTCTCCTAAAAAATAGGAGACTGGATGAATGACTAATTAAAAAGGAAAAACCTTAGGAAAAAGAAATCCTAGGTGTGTGTGAAGTAACTCCAACACCCCCTTGAACATCAGTATGGTACCCAAATACAAAAGATACAATGAAATAAAGTGAGGAAAGAGGGAAAAACTCATTGGAAAAAAAAAAAACCCTCAAGGTACAATGTATGTAAAAAGAAGAAATGGCAGTTGCTAGGAAATTGTGTCCTTCACTCCAAGATGACTTCACATAGAATGCAAATTCTACTTAGTGAAGGTCTTGGTGAAGATGTATGTCGTCTATTCTGTTGAAGGACATAACTGTAGGTCGATGATCCCCTCGTGTACTAAGCTCCAGATGTAGTGCATGGGGATTTCGATGTGTTTCATCCACTGCCTCTGAATTGGATCTCTGCATAACTTCAGAGTGCTCTAGTTGTAACACCAGATGACGATCGACCGATGAAATTGAATTCCCAACTCAGTGAGAAAATGATGTACCCACATAGCTTGAATGGTTATGTTAACTACCCCTCTATACTCTGCCTCGACTGAAGATAGATCAATGGCAACTTGCTTCTTTCTTGACCAACAGATAGGCCCAAAACCAAGACTGAGTGAGTAACCAGATGTGGACTTGTGATCAGTGCTATTGCCAGCCCAATCAGAATTAGTAAACCCAATGAGATCTAATGTAGAGAATGCTACATAATGAATCCCAAAGGTAATGGTGCCATGTACGTATCAAAGGATACGCTTTGCAGCCTTCCAATGTATCTCATGTGGCTCTTGCATGAACCTGGAAACTATGCCAAGTGCATAGGAGATGTTTGGTTTGGAGTGTGTGAGATACAACAAGCTCCCCACTACTTGTCTTTACAATGTGTTGTCAACCAATGGAGTGTCCTCGCCATCCTCAATTTTGACTCCTGACAGGAAATTAGTTAGAAAAGACTTGCATTCTGTCATGTGAAATACCTCGAGTCCAAGGAATAAGTGTAGCGGATTCATGTTCGTGATAAAAAAAATGTCATGTAAAATCCTCTTGACTGCAGCAATCCTTGAAGTCGAGCAACTGGTGATCAACAAATCATCAACATACAGAACTAAAAGTAGAAGTGAATCAATCGTCCTTAACATGTATACATCCAGGTCCTATGTACAACATACACAGTTATGTGACAACAAGTGTAACGTCCCCGACCATCCATGTTGGACCACACTACGCCAAAGAACTCTTATTGTTATCCCTCTGCGGAACAAACTATAACATACCCAATATGAAACTGAGCTATGCCACATAAATATTTCGAACTGCATGCAATTAAAACACACACACACACATAACTCTTGCAGAAGTATTGTATATAAAACATAAACATACAAATACATCTGTAAATACATAGATTCACACGGAAATAACAGTAAACATATACATGTAGCAAATATAGGAAATACCCATAAATATACATACAGTCATAACCACACATAAGATAAGCCCATGAAAATACACATTTAAATAACAATGCAACATATAATTTATCACACAATTGGCACTTATCTTGGTAAGAATGTCACCAATTGTGTGTAGAAATTCCACGAACCTCCTAGCCTTAGACCACACTATTCATCACTCTCAACAGTGAGTCACCCCGAGATGGGACTAAACTCCACCTGAGTAAAGGGATTCCTAACCAGGAAAAAGGCTCATAGACAACATGAAAGAATCTGTCATAGGTGCCAACTCAAACTAACAACCTACAATCCCTCATTCCCCACATGTATGTCCCACCCAGGAAGTGTGCCCCTTCTCTGCTCAACAGTCCTTCGGCTTCCCCACTTCCTTTCTGATCTTCAGCAACAGGTCGGACAGGAAGTCTCAGAGCACTGTAGTTGTAGTTTAGCACCTTCAGGAAATCAATCCCCAACAATTCTCTCACCTAGAGAATTTCTCACGGGACCGACAACCCGCCTCTTCAATATCCCACGGGCTTGACAACCCGCTTCATCAATCCAGCTCCCAAGATAACCAACTACACCCTCACAAAATGGCCATGGATACAGGTTCAAGTACAGTCATGAAGGTACGAAAGATAGCTCAATGGGTGTGTGCATGCTCATGGATGATTGACTGGATGAATGAATGATGGAAGGAATGATGGGAAGAATGATGGAAAGATGATAGGAAATGAACTGAGTCCCAACAATATGTATGCATGTCCCCAACTTAAAACTTTTCATGTTGGGAGCTACTTTGGCCCACTTGTCCCCAACTTTAGAACTTAGGATAAAATAATTATCCATACTTTATATTTAAGAAATATTAATATAATATTCCTTTTTGGCTTAAGCTCCCCAGCTTAGCCCCTTTCCTTAACTTAGCCCCTCCCTTTCCCTAACCAATGGAGTTTAGTCCCCCATCTCTTTTATCATGGTCGGTCTGTGCACAACGATGTATTTTATATTAATTATGAGACATATAAAAAAATAGGTGCATTGGCCTTTAACATCTAGTCTCTCCGGCCTAATCAAAACATAATCATCCTAGCTTATAATAATTAGCTCACCAGCCTATAAAACATACCATATACACAAAGGCTCACTGGCCTCATAATCGTGCACACTTAAGATGTTGTGTGCGGTATCGTGGAATGTGCACACTTCATCATTTCACTGCGCAGTACATGCACACACTATGCCATGAAAGGTGCATACAAAATGATGTCAGAAAACTCACTAGCTTAAGTATATTTGCATTTGCATTTACAATTGGGTTCGACCTTAGGGATATTACAATCCACTCCCCTTATTTATGCACTATCCTCAGTGCATCATGTACCCATGTACAACAACATTTCAAAAATCCTCAAAACGATGTGGGAATTATGCCTGTTAAGAACCAAATATCAATATAGCATAGAAAATCCTCAGAAAAAGTACTCAACGCCTTGAAAAAGAGAGAATTTCAGATAATAAGCCTCTTCGAGGGGGAAACCTCCTTTTACCCCACTTAAATCTTCAAGTACAAGATGATTCAAAATGAAAATGTCTCCTTGGTATATATAGGAGAATAGGAGGTATAATTACAACTAATGGCCTAAAGCCGACATAAATAAAATAACATTACTAATCTAATATGCCCCAATTAAGGGGTAATGAGCCAATATTAGGGCTTAAAATGCCCCTCCCCTTGAGACAAGTGTTGTCTGCAACGCTTGAGCAACTCTGGATGATTCTGTATAAAAGACTCATCTTCCCAAGTGGAATCTTCAGCCGGTAGTTTCCTCCATTTAATGAGATACTTTGAAATGGATCTATTCCTTAGTTGGCGAATTCTTGTGTCAGTGATGGCTTCAGTCTCCAATATGATTTTTCCTTCCTCGTCAAGTTCTAGAAATATAGTTTGAACTGATATCTTATCGCCTATAACCTTCTTTAAGCATGAAACATGGAAAACTGGGTGTACTCGTGAAGATGCAGGCAGCTCCAATTTGTATTCCATAGTAGCAATCTTTTGCAACACCTTATAAGGGCCATAGTACTTTGGTGATAATTTATTATCCTTCTTGGCTTGCTTGAGGTAAATATGTTTGTATGGTTGTAGTCTTAAAAATACCCAATCCCCTACTTCAAAACTTCTTTCACGACGATGTTGATCTGCTTGTTGTTTCATGCGATTTTGTGCCATGGTCAGGTTGTCCCTTAAGATTTGGAGAACTTGTTGTTGATTCTCGATGTGATCTTCCACTGCTTGAACCTT
>SNQJ01S0026755.1:62533-82484 GCA_010110895.2 Picea sitchensis | reverse complement strand
TCCATTCTTGATTCACCTTCCTTGTGTCCTCATCATGAATTTCATGGGATTCATTTTCACTTTCAGGTGTCTTCTCTGTTACAAAATTTTTCAATACTTCCATGATCTCCCCTTTTAAACCATCTATATTAGTATCCAACTTAACTTCCATTGAATCCATCTTAGTATCCAAATTAGCTTCCATTGAATCCATCTTATTTTGTAGTTCATTTATGTCCCTACGCATTTCTTCACCTTCATCAAGAGTCCAAGTAGGATTTTCTGGAGGCTTATTTGGCGTAGACATTCCCTTTTTGGGTGGCATGTTGGCCAAGTATCACTTTTGAACCTTGATTTTGAGGTGGTTCCGCTAGACAATATTTCTTCTGTTGTATCTCCCAAGTTTTGGACCTTCTGGGTATGAAACTTTCTCTTATGTATTTCTATGATATTTATTCTCTGCAATGCCACAGGTCTGATCAAAATTGGATGTGCCAAGTGGAATTTACGGTAACTTCCCCACAACTTGCTGATTTTTTTCGTTTCCAGGAGATCTCACTTGTATAGTGTGCCCCGCACAAAATAATTGATATAAAATTCTGAAACTCGCACCTGAAATACTATATACTGTCCACAATCCAATGCAACTAGTCCCACACAACTTGGATACTCTAGGAATAAGTTATGATTGTTTTACCTGGAACACCTTCTTGAGACTAGCCAATAGGACTAGTTAGATACCCTATCTTACACAAGGTGTATCTACAAATTTAAGATGACCCAGAATATGAAATTTGTACCACAGATACCTTACTAAGTTCTATAAATATCCTCCAGATCTCAGGGCCTGAAACATTTAATAAAAAAATTTATAGTGAAAATTCCGCAATGACTCAGTTCAGGACGATTCTAGAACCCTATCTTGTACAGGCTATATCTCTGAAAGTATAAGGTCTCAGGAGCTGAATTTTGAACCCAATGTACCTTGATCCGTCTGCTAAATATCATCCAAGCCGTTCCTTCTTAAACATTGTAGAAAACAAGTTATAGCGAAAATGACAAGGTGTCTCAAATGTAGCAGCGAAACTCCAAGACCTTGAGCTCTGATACCATATGTTAAGAACCAAATATCAATATAGCATAGAAAATCCTCAGAAAAAGTACTCAACGCCTTGAAAAAGAGAGAATTTCAGATAATAATCCTCTTTGAGGGGGCAACCTCCTTTTACCCCACTTAAATGTTCAAGTACAAGATGATTCAAAATGAAAATGTCTCCTTAGTATATATAGGAGACTAGGAGGTATAATTACAACTAACGGCCTAAATACGACATAAATAAAATAACATTACTAATATAATATGCCCTAATTAAGGGGTAATGAGCCAATATTAAGGCTTAACAATGCCCACACTTCATCCTCATGTTCCCAAGTAGTGTCCTTAGGACCGTACCAGGACGATTGGACCTTTAAAATCCCTATGGATAGATTCTTGAGTTGTTTGATTTTCTGGTCTAGAATGCATACCGGATGCACTTGGAAAGCGCCTTCTTGTTCCACCTGAATCACATTCCAATCAATAACATGATTAGAATCATGTATATATTTCTTGAGCAAAGATACATGGAACACATTATGAACAGACATAGATGCAGGAAATGCAATCATATAAGAAACTGGACCAATCCTCTCTAGGATTTCAAATGGCCCACAATAGTGAGCTGCCAACTTTGAAAAATTTCCCAACTTTAGGTAACTTCTGTTGGCTTTCACTTTTAAGAATACATGATCACCCACTTTAAATTCCATGTGAGTTCTGCCCTTATCAACATAAATTTTCTGCCTGTCTTGGGAGGCCTTTAAATTTTGTTTTATTTTTATCATTTGCTCCTCCATTTCCTTGAGAAAATCTAACCCAACCACTACTTTGTCTGCTAGGTTATCCCAACTTAATGGTGTGTTGCACTTTCTGCCATAAAGTGTCTCAAATGGGCTCATATTTAGAGATGCTTGGTACCCATTATTATAAGCAAACTCTACCAAGTGTAGGTAGTCTTCCCATTTTGATGGTTTATCCATCACATACATCCTTAACATATCTTCAATCACTTGATTCACCCTCTCTGTTTGACCATTTGATTCTGGATGATAAGCTGTACTAAAATTCAAATTTGTTCCAAATCCATTAAATAATCCCTTCCAAAATTTTGAGGTAAATATTGGATCTCTGTCAAATACAATTGTCTTGGGTATGCCATGTAATATATCAATTTATTTCATATAAACATCAACAATGTTCGTTGCCTTGTGAATGAGCTTAACTGGAACAAAATGGGTAGCTTTAGTAAGCTTATCCACCACTACTATGATAGAATCATGTTGCTTGTTTGTTCTGGGAAGTTTAGTGATGAAATCCATTGTTACAACTTCCCATTTCCACTAAGGAATGGGTAATGGCTGTAGAAAACCAGCTAGGTGTCTATGCTCAGCCTTTACTTTTTGACATTCCAAACATATGGCAATAAAATAAACAACCTCTTTCTTCATGCCTAGCCAATAATATTGGCCCTTGACAGCTGCAATAGTTTTCTGATATCCTGGGTGCCCAACATAAGGTACATTATGCATTTCTCTTTATATAAAAAATTTCAATTCCTACGAATTTGGTACATAAATTATGCCCCTATACATGAGAATTTCATCATTATCTAGCTTGTATTCCTTAATTTTCTGCTGCAAAATACCTTGTTGTAATTTTGCCACTAGTTCCTTGTATTGCAAATCTAATTTGACAGCCTCTATAATTCTGGGTTTTAAATCTGATTGGTACACGCTAATGGTTGTAGCATGCATTTCATGCACTCTTCTGTTGAGTGCATCAACCACTTTGTTCTCTTTCCCCTTGATATGCTTTATATCAAAGTCATATTCACTTAGAAATTCAAACCATCTAGTTTGCCTAGCATTTAGAGTTGGCTGATTGAATAAATATTTCAGACCATTGTGGTCTGTTTTGGGCTCAAACCTTTTCCCCATGAGGTAGTGTCTCCATTTCCTCAAGGCATGCACTATGGATTCCAACTCCAAATCATGAGTGGCATAGTGTCTTTCATGCTCCTTTAACTTCCTTGATTCATAAAATATAACAAACCCATTTTGAGTGAGGACTCCACCAATTCCCTCTTTACATGCATCTGTGCACACAATGAAATCTTCATTTGGGTCTACAATCCTTAGTATTGGAGCGCTTGTTAATAATTGTTTCAAGTGTTGGAATCTCTTTTCACAATCCAATGTCCACTGAAACTTCACACCCTTTCTTTGCAAGGAAGTGATTGGGTGTGCAATCTTTGAAAATCCTTGAATAAATCTCCTATAGTATCCTATAAGACACATGAATGATCTCACCTATGTGACATTCTTTGGCACTGACCATTCTCTAATGGCTTCTATCTTCTCAGGATCCACTGCTATCCCATCCTTTGAAATGATATGATCCAAATAATGAATTTGCTTCTGATAAAATGAGAACTTGCTCAACTTGGAATACCACTGATGCTCCCTTAACACTTGCAACACCATCCTCAAATGATGCTCATGCTCTTCTTCTGACTTGTAATATACAAGATCATAATAACCATACCTTGTTCTGAAGGTGGTCTTGCTGATATCCTCCTCTTTAATCCTTACCTGATGGTATCTTGATCTGAGATCTATCTTTGAAAATATCTTTGCATCCTTCAATTGATCAAAAAGGTCATCAATCCTTGGCAAAGGATATTTATTCTTCATAGTCACTTTATTAAACTATCTAAAATCAATGCACAATCTTAATGTTCCATATTTCTTCTTCAAAAATAAGACTGGGGCACCCCAAGGTGACACACTTGGGTGTATATACCGCTTCTTCAGAAGATCTTCAAGTTGCATTTGCAACTCCTTCAACTTTGGTGTACTCATTCTGTAAGGATTCTTTGACACTGGAGTTGCTCCATGCATTAAATTTATAGAGAAATCAATGTCTCTCTTTAGAGGTAGTCCTAGTACCTCCTTGAACACATCTTCAAAATCTTCCAGGACTGCATAATCTTCCAATTTGGCACCTTATCTTTAGGTGTCTCCTCCATATGAGCTGCAAATATTTGACACCCTTTTTTGTAACCTGTCTTCAACTGCAATGTTGAAATCTCTCTGATGGTTAATGCCCCAGAAATTCCATGCACTTTTCTTAGGCTCCCTTCCTCATCCAAGCAAGTAAATGCTTTATTATGACAATCCAACATAGCATGATGTTGGTCCAACCAATCCATCCCAATTAGACAATCATAGAAACCTAAAGGCAAGATGTTCAAATCTGCCTTGGTGTTCATTCCATTCATGTCCATAAGACATGACTTAACCATCTCATTAAATTTTCTTTTGACTCTAGTAGCCAGCTGCACCAACCAAGATTTCCCATGCTTTCTTCTTGGAAAATGAAAAATTTCTACCATCTTAGGATCTATATAACTATGACTAGCTCCTAAATAAATTAAAATAGCAATGGTTTGGTTGTTGATCATACCCTCCACTTCAATCATATGTGATTGATACTCTGCTTGCTTGTTGTCTAGGGCTACATAGATCCTTGGCACATTTCTACCCTTGTCCTCCATTGTTTCATCTTGTTGTACATTGTGAACAGTCCTCCCTTTTTCACCTATGTGAGGAACATCTTTGAACATGTGATCTCCTTTACAACCCCAACATTGAATAGGTGGTTGCCTTGGCCTGTGACACCTTGTTTCAATCATTCTGGGCTCTCTAGGAGTTTGTTTTCCTTGTGGATTATTTCTGAAGAATGGTGGCTTATCTCCCTTCTTCCTTTGATCCACCTTGAATTTCTTTTTGTCTTCCCAAGATTTTTGGAAAGTTGGCCTTGATTTTTGTTGATCATAAAGGCATTTATCTCTCCTTATGGTCTCCTCCAATGTATTGGGATCATCATACTGTATTTTTTCATCGATGAAAGATGGCAATTCACTCAAATACCTATGGATTTTAACTGTCTCATCCTTGATGAAAGAGACATACTTCAGCAGTTCTAAAAACCTTCTCTCATATTCATCTATTGTCATACTCCCAAGCTTGAGTTCAAAGAAATCTTTCATTTTCTTGTCATAGTATCTCTTAGTCAAGTATTTATTCTCAAAATACTTCTTGAATTTCCTCCAAGTAACACTTTTCTCCTTAATGTGTTGCACCTGCACAAGTTGATCCCACCACATAGATTCCTTTCCCTTGAGTTGATAGATGGCAATTCTACCTTCTACATGAGAAGAATAATTATGTAATTGGAAATACTTTCTCATGCCCAACATCCATGTCTCTGCATATTCATCATTTTTGTGCTCACCATCAAATGTGGGAGGTTTGATTTTGTTCATTTCTCCTCGTAGCTCATCCACCCCAGATCCCTTATGATTCCTAACAGGGGATGGACTTGAGCTACTGTGTGCTCTCTTATTGGAAGTCCTCAGGGAGTGATGGTGATGTCTGCTAACACTCCTTGATTTTCTTTTCTCATCATGATACTTGTGGATTCCCGATTGGCTTGAGCCACTCTCCTTATCCAATTTCTTTTCTATTTTGTTCAAGCTCTCGAATAAATTCATGTTGAAGTCATATTGTTGCTCCTTGGCTCTCATAATCCTTTCATTGTCATATTTATGGCTTTGGACATCCTTCTGTAAATTTTTAATGGTCTCTACCATATTCATGTTTTCATTCCTTTCATCTCCATGTCCATTGGAGTTTGTTCCTTCAATGCCCAAATGGACATCCATCCCTCTGATTTCATATTCCTAGATACAAGTCCCCTGTGCCTCTTCTATTCCTATGGACTCTGTGTTGATCCTGATCTGATCTGTTTGTTGTTAACTCTGCAAAATGTGCATCCAACAAAACTTTGTCAGACTAATTGTTTCGACAATTTCTTAAAAATACGAACCATTCTGATTCGATAATACATATCAGAATTATTTCTTCTGATTTCCTGGAAATTTGAATGCTCGGACCAATTTTCTGGGTGTATATTTAGATTCCACTATCCAAGACCTTTCTAATGCCTACTCCCATGCTCAATTCCGAGTCTTGAGCAGAAAGTTATGGTCATTTGAAATTTTCCCATTAACTTTTTTGTTCATACTTCCACTTGGCACAATTTTGCACTGTAATTATGCATTCTTGCACTTACTCCTTTGCAAATTTCATATGATCTCAGTTTGGTTTCTTCATAAACTTATTATGGAAATTCTTTCCAAGTTTCACCTCATTCGGGGTTCTGGGCTGCTAGTTACAGCCTGCTAAAGTTCTAGGCCAATTTGTGTTTTTGGTCTGGAATGCTACAGGTACCTTATTTTCCATATTAAAGAACTTTAGCATGCCCAGAAATTTAATTTAGCTCTGGGACTATCTTCTATGGCTCAATAGATTTTCATTGACTTCTCTTGCCCCTCAATCCGATTCCGGACCAGAAAGTTATGGCTCTTTGAAGTTAGTGGGGTCTTAAAATTTACCCTTCATTGTTTGTGCTGTAACTTTCTCATAAAAGTTGTGTTTAATGAATAGTTTACACCATTAGAAAGATCTCTCCGAGCTATTTTATTTGAACTATGGACATAGAGTGTACTTTCAATACACCTCTATTTTGTGGTTTTTGACTTGCTAAAAACGCTCTTAAGGCCCTAAAAAACGAGCTGAAAAAAAATGGCGTTCAAATGATATAAAACGTTGCAGAAAATCATTGGTTTTCTATTGTTGTTCACCCTTCAAATGACTTCATGCACAAAAATTTCAATTTGTGCACCCGTGTTTATCATGTGCATCAACAACACAAGGTAAATCGTGCTTCGCTCAATTTAAAACCACTGTGTATCACTTCTCTGTCGCACCAATAATTTGCATGCAGTACCTTTGTGTCATGCACCAATATCCACCGTGCACAATTTTGGTTCTTTCTCAATTACATGTTGCACACAATTTTTGTATCGCGCGTTGTTATTCCGCGCACATTTTAATTTGCGCACTTCACCATGCCACAGTTTAGTATGCCCCACCGCACACCAATACTCTGCGCGCACATTTAACAAAATTGTTGTGTGACAAATTATACTCTTACTGCGCTCTGCCAATACTGCGCACACCACGCCCACCATTAGTATTGTGTGTGCACACCACACACACCTTTTATGCGTACGCACACTGCAAAATGATAAATTTAGCGCGCACATCCACACACCAACATGTTTCCCTACGAGGCCAAAATTTAGCGCGCGTACCAGCACGCCAACATTTTCTCGCGCGGTGCCCAAATTTAGCGTGCACACCAACATTTTTCCACGTGGTACCCAAATTTAGCGTGCACACCAACATGCCAACATTTGTCTGCACGGTACCCAAATTTAGCGCACACACCAGCACGCCAACATTTGTCTGCGCGGTACCCAAATTTAGCGTGCACACCAACACGCCAACGTTTGTCCGCACGGTACCAAAATTTACACATATCATAAGCCTTTTACTATGCATCCTACATTTTTAGTGAGTGCATTCATTTTTTTATACACGTCAATTTCCTCGTGAGATCCGCTGTAGAAATTGGGGATTTTTCATAACTTTTTCCCCAATTTACCATAGACATTCTGCAACCACGAAATTTGTTCAATTTCACCCCGATAATACCAATTCAAACTCTGCAATAAGAAATCGTCGTGGGTTGACATTTCTGGAATGAATTCACCCAAAATCAATTCACGAATTGGGAATTTTAATTACGAATTCCGCTCCATCTGTCATGGCTTTACTGTAACTTCAAATTCGACCAATTTCGGGTCTGAATTTGCTAGAACATATATTAAATCAATAATATCTTACCACATGGCCAAATTTCTCAATTTCCCCATGAATTTACCAACTGAAATTGGGGCTTTTTCTCAATTTTTGTACCATATTGTAGCTGAATGCTCTATAACTTGAAATTTGGCCACTTCGAAATAAATCCTTTATGACATTTTGCTTCAACTCAACTTGTTCGGCCCATCCAGGCTTAGCATTGAAAACTGAAGCTTTGATACCAATTTTTAACATCCCCGACCATCCATGCCGGACCATGCTACACTAGAGAACTCTTACTGTTCTCTCTCTGCGAAACATACTGTAACATACCCAATATGCAATTGAGTTATGCCACATAAATTTTTCAAACTGCATGCAATTAAAACATACACACACAAAACTCTAGCAGAAGAATTATATATAAAACGTAAACATACAAATACATTTGTAAATACACAGATTCCCACGGAAATAACAGTAAACATATGCATGTAACATATACAAGAAATACCCATAAATATACATATAGTCATAACCACACATAAGATAAACCCATGAAAATACACATGTAAATAACAATGCAACATCTAATTTATCACACAATTGGCACTTATCTTGGTAAGAATGTCACAAAGTGCGTGTAGACCTTCCAAAAACCTCCTATCCTTAGACCACACTGTTCATCACTCTCAACATTGAGTCACCCTCGAGCTAGGACTAAACTCCACCAGGGTAAAGGGATTCCTAACCAGGCTCATAGACAACAGGAAAGACTCTGTCACAGGTGCCAAATCAAACTAACAGCCTACAATCCCTCATTCCCCACATGCCTATCCCACCCAGAAAGTGTGCCCCTTCTCTGCTCAACAGTCCTTCGGCTGCCCCACTTCCTTTCTGGGCTTCAGCAACAGGCCAGACAAGAAGTCTCAGAGCACTGTAGCTATAGTTTAGCACCTTCAGGAAATCAATCCCCAACAATTCTCTCACCCGGAGAATTTTTCACGGGCCTGATAACCCGCCTCTTCAATATCCAATGGGCCTCACAACCCACTTCATCAATCCAGCTCCCAAGCTAACCAGCTACACCCTCACAAAATGGCCATGGATACAGGTTCAGGTACAATCATGAAGGTACGAAAGATAGCTCAATGAGTGTGTGCATGCTCATGGATGATTGACTGGATGACTGAATGATGGAAGGAATGATGTAAAGATGATAGGAAATGAACTAAGTCCCAACAATATGTATGCATGTCCCCAACTTGACACTTGTTGGGAGCTACTTTGGCCCACTTGTCCCCAAATTTAGAACTTATGATAAAATAATTATCCATACTTTATATTTAAGAAATATTAATATAATATTCCTTTTTGGCTTAAGCTCCCTATCTTAGCCCCTTTCATTAACTTAGCCCCTCCCTTTCCCTAACTAGTGGAGTATAGTCCCCCATCTCTTTTATCATGGTCGGTCTGCGCGCAACGATGTATTTTATATTAATTATGAGACATATACAAAAATAGACATACTAGCCTTTAACATCTAGGCTCTTTGGCCTAATCAAAACATAAGCATCCTAGTTTATAATAACTGGCTCACCAGCCTATAAAACATACCATATACACAAAGTCTCATTGGCCTCACAATCACGCGCACTTAAGATGTTGCGCGCGGTATCGTGGAATGTGCACACTTCATCATTTCACTGCGCAGTACATGCACGCACTATGCCATGAAAGGTGCATACAAAATGATGTTAGACAACTCACCATCTTAAGTATATTTTCATTTACATTTACAATTGGGTTTGGACTTAGGGATATTACAACAGGTAGGATTCCATCTTGGCATACCATGCCCTCAGATCATGCTTGAGGCCATAAAGGGACTTCTTCAGTCGACAGACCAAAGACGATTCCTGCATAAATCTTTGGGGCTACTCCATATAGATCTCCTCAAAGAGATCACCATGAAGAAATGCATTCTTCATGTCCATCTAATAGACTTCCCATCCCTTGGTTGTCACAATGGAAAGTTCCAATCGTATAGAATCCATCTTCGCTACTGGAGCAAAGGTCTCATCATAGTCAATACCATGTACCTGCTGAAAGCCTTTGGCAACAAGCATGGCTTTGTATTTGCTAATCTATCCATCCACAACGCTCTTGGTCCTTTAGACCCATCTTCATCTAACAAGTTTCCTCCCAGAAGGAAGGGTAACTAGATCCCAAGTCTGGTTCTCGAGAAGGGAGTTGTACTCCTCTTGCATGGTGGATTCCCAAAAGTTATTTCCAACATCCTTTCCATAAGACTTTGGATCTGAGGAATGAACCAAGAAAATATGTCTGGAGGGAAATGGTTCAGTGGTAGTGAGTGCAACATAAAACTCCTTAAAATTAGATCGAGTCCTCCTAGTATCGGTTGGATCACTGACGAGATCCCCTGCATCCTGAAGAGTAGTTTGTGCCCACTTCGGCCTCTGCTCTAGCTCTACAACTGCATCTGGATGCTCTAAATTTGTATATGACTGTACTAACTCTATATCTGAATCATCTAAGTCCTATGAATCAGAACTATCATCTAAAGAAGATTCGACATGTGCATGCTCACCATCTCGTACACGTGGAAGAATGAAGGTGTCAGCATGCGGTTGTTGAGGTACATGCGAGACACTTTCCTCGAATTGGACACTTCACTCAATGATGAGTCAGTCCAAGGAAATATCAATAAGTCTATATCCCTTCACACTGTTAGTGTATCCAACAAAAATACAATAAGTGCTCTGTGGATCAAGTTCCTTCCTGTTTTCAGAGGGAATCTGGGCCCATGCACGTGAACCAGAAATGTGAAAGTGGGTCACTTCTGGTTTTAGGCTGCTCCAAGCCTCATAGGGGGTCTTATCTTTGACAGATCTATAGGGGATCTGTTTTGGATGTATTTTTCACAATTAAGTGCTTCGGCCCATATTCTCTGTGGTAGTGACTTTGCATGCAGTATGCAAGATGTTATCTCCTTTAAAGATCTATTTTTTGCTCAGCAACTCCGTTTTGTTGCAATGTATAGGGAACTGTGTGTTGCAACTAAATCCCTGCCTCATGGAAAATATTATGGATCTCATGATTGACATACTCTTCCCCATTATCAGTTCAAAGGATTTTTATCTTCTTTCCGAATTGTTTCTCAACCAGGGCTTTGAAATCTCTGAGGTGTTGATAAACCTTAGATTTTTTCTTGAGAAAGTAAATCCATGTAAAAAGTGAGAAATCATCAACAAAAATGAGAAAAAACATCGCTTTGCTGATAGAATATGGATTATTAAAAGGACGCATGAGGTCAGTATGGATCATATCTAAAGGCGCGAAATCTCTCTGAGACTTTCCTTTGTTTAATTTCTCTTGAAGGTGTTTTTCGAGAACACATCCCTCACATACTCCCTTGGAGAAATGGATGTCTGGTAGACCATCAACCAATATTTTCTTGATAAGTTGTTGCATGTATATGAAATTCAAATGTCCAAACCTTTCATGCCATATCCTAATACTTTCATTAAGATGAGTAAGTAGTAAAGCAGAATCAGGTTCAATGAATTCAGAAAATGTATACAATCTAGACTGATGATTTACCTCACCGGTAGAAAATCTGGAGTTGGTTTGCATGTCATAGATGCCCACGACATTTGGTGTGAATATGAATTTCTTTCTGGTGCTGAAATTCGTCATTTGATACATGGAGATAAGGTTGACAGAAAGTTTGGGAACGTGCAACACATTCTCGAAGCTTCTGTTGGTGAGTTCAATCCTTCCTTTGATGGTGACTTCGAATGAAGAGTTGTCCCCCATCAAAATAGGAGGACCTTTGCATGAATCCAATGAATAATAGACTACTTTTGAGGCAGCCACGTGATGTGATTCTCATGAATCTACGATCCAATCATGAGGAGAGGAGTTGATGGAAATCAACGCATGGTTATAATTGTCTTTCTTGGGATTTTGATCTTCTGGGTTCTTCTTATTGGCACCCTTGGGGATGCAATCTCCAAGGTTGTTTTCCTTAAGTATTTGAGACATTATATATATTTGTTTTGCATGCATGTGGATTATGGATGGAATCCTTTGTGACAGTATGTGCATTTCTCCCCTTTTCTTCCCTTTCCCCCTTTTGATTTGGAGGCATCGGTGAAGGGTTTTGTATACACTTCCTTCTTCAGATGTGCATGAGCTTTCCTTTTGTATTTATCTTTAGATTTCTGATATTGATGGCTTCCATATTTCACAGTAAGTGCATGCACCTTTGGGCCTTTGATTTTTCCCATGTTGATGAGCTTGGTTTTCTCTTGTGTCAGGGATTCGATAAAGTCCTCAAGAGAAGGCATCTTCCAGGTGGCTCGAGAGGTGAATATGACTGAATGGAATGTTGATACAAACACAAATAATTCAAGACCAAGTTTGGAGAGAATGGTGAGAACCACTTGTTTCTCCTCCTTCGATTTATCAACCCCGCAAGCTTTGAGTTGCGACAGTAAATCCTTGAATTTTGTAAAGAAATCTTGGATATTGTTGAAGCTTTTTGGATCCAATGTGAGAAATTACACCTCCAACATGTGTCCCCTCATCTCATCCTATTTTCCAAAGAGCCCTTCCAAGGTTGTCCAGGCTTCATTTGGAGTCTTACAGGAAGATATGTGAAAAAGGAGATCGAGAGAAATAATACTGCAAATTGTTCTGAGTGCTTCATCCATCCGATTTAAATACTTGGATTTTTTTATGGCTGATGTCGGTTTTATATCTGTATTCAAGGTTAACTTGTACAATCCTCTAGTTCAAATATGAATCATTATTCTCTCCTTCCATGAAAAGTAGTTGTAAGGTGTAAGAATGAATTCTTTTTGGAAATCCATCTTTTCACTGTCTTCAATATTTTGTACTTGCAAAAGAAAATTTGGTGTAGCTTTTGATTAGTAGTCTGTTGGCTCTGATACCATGTAAATGTTTTGAACCTACACATAATAGATCTAGCTAGAAAATACTACACACATTTACAGAGAGAAATTGAGAAAGAAGAAGAAGGAGTGAAAGAATGGAAGAATTTTGATTAACAGTTGTGAATAATGAATAATTTACACATGATATACTCTGTATAACTAAACCAATGTGCACTGGAGGAGAACCAATGCACCATAGAGGTGGTCTAGAGTGATCTAGACACACACCAATAGTTATGGGAGTGAAGTTCCACCTAGTCTAGTCTCTCAGGCAGTTATGGGAGTGAACTACCACCTAGTTGAGTTAACTAGTCAACCAGTCTTCAGTTAACTGACTGAAACAGAGTGTAGTGAGGAGTAGATCAGGGAATCAAGGGTAATACACTAGTATGGTGATGATCACAAGGAAAGTGCACATTATCATGGTGATGATCCCAAGGAAAGTGCACATTAACATGGTGATGATCCCAATGTTGCATGGTGATAAAACCAATGCATCATCTAGACTTAACTCAACTAGTCAAACTAAAGTGTCAACTGAAGAGAATATTATCCAAGTGGAATATTCTCTCCTAAAAAATAGGAGACTAGATAAATGACTAATAAACAAGGAAAAACCTTAGGAAAAAGAAATCCTAGGTGTGTGTGAAGTAACTCCAACAACTATAAGCTAGAAGGTGATGAAATTATCCAATATAGAGGTAGAATCTATGTGCCAAATTCTCGGGAATTGAAGAATATGATATTGGGAGAAATGCATAATGTACCTTATGATGGACACCAAATTGACTAGAAATGTATTGTAGTTGTCCAGAGTCAATACTATTGGCCAGGCATGAAGAAATAAGTTGTTGAGTTTATTTCCAAGTGTTTGGAATGTCAAAAGTTCAAGACTAACAATGGATTTTATTACTAAGCTACCCAAAACTAAAAAGCATCATGATTCCATCATGGTGGTGGTGGAAAAGCTTACCAAAGCTGCCCATTTTATTCCAGTAAAGATTACTCACAAGGCAAGTAACATAGCTAATATCTGTCTGGTTGAAATAGCTCGATTGCATGGAATGCCCAAGACAATTGTGTCTAACAGAGATCCAAAATTTACTTCAAATTTTTGGAAGGGATTGTTCAAGGGATTTGGAACAAATTTTCAATATAGTACAACTTTTCATCCAGAGTTAGATGGGCAAACATAAAGGGTGAATCAAGTAATTGAAGATATGCTAAGGATGTATGTCATGGATAAACCATCCAAATGGTAGGATTATCTACACTTGGTATAGTTTTCCTACAACAATGGATACCAAGAATCCTTGAAGATGAGCCCATTTGAGGCACTCTATGGTAGGAAATGCAACACACCAGTCAGTTGGGACAACCCAACAGACCGCGCAGTAGTTGGTCCAAAACTACTCAGAGAAATGAAAGAGCAGATGAAAAAAAATAAGTGGAATTTTAAGGTTGCATAGGACATGCAGAAAAGTTATGATAATAAGGGAAGAACTCACAGGGAATTTAATGTGGGAGATCATGTGTTCCTGAAAGTTTTGCCAACAAAATCTCCCTTAAGTTGGGAAATTTCTCAAAGTTGGCAACGCGGTTTTGTGGGCCATTTGAAATACTAGAAAGGATTAGGCATGTGGCATATATGTTTGCCTTTCCTGCATAAATGCATATTCATAATGCATTCCACGTATCCTTTTTTAAAACATATATACTTGATACTAATCATGTTATTGATTGAAATGTGATTTAGGTGGAGCAAGAAGGCGGTTTTCAAGTGCATTCGATCGACATATTGGATCAAAAGATCAAGAAGCTTTGGAATCAATTTGTAGGACTAGTAAAGGTCCAAGGGAACTGGTATGGTCTTGAGGATGCGAATTTGGAACATGATGATGATATGCAGGCATAATACCCGCGTCTTTTTGAATTTTTTTGAAATTTTGAATGTTCATGTGTATATACTACACTGAGGACAATTTATAAATAAGGGGGATGGGATTGTAATACCCCTAGGTTGATCCCCATATGTAAATGTCAATGTAACTATAATTTAATTATAAGCTGGTGAGATGAAGTAATAAGTTTGTTGGTTTGATTCTGCGTGCATTAAGCTAGTGTGTGAAGAATTTATATCAAAGGAGTGTGTGCAGTTGTAAAATGATACAACGTGCAGTTTTATATTTGGCGCACACTTGTGTAAATATACTAGAATTACGCATTGAAAGTGAAACAGTTCAATGAATGTGTTAGCGTCAGAAGTCACTCATGGATTGCTTGCAGGAGCAGAGCCTGACACCCATCAGTTTAATGTCACGATTTGTTAAAAGGGGTGATCAAATGGAAGCACACTCGGAACAATCTCGTCTCAACTCTGAAACTAGGCTAGGTATGCATGACGAGTGAGGTATTGATAAACTTCAAACAGTGAGTTGTATTAAGGGTGAGTAGGGGGAAGAATTGCATGAGAAAAATGCGAAGGTCTATCATAAACATCAGGTTTGTAATAGACTGAAGGAGAAAGCATTCGAACGCAAGATCCTCTTACATTCAAACACAAAAGACCAGAGAATACAATAATGTCACAACAAATCCTTTATCATAACATCACTGCAACAATCCACGCGAATCATTCGATCATGAACTCTCTGATATAAGACGAAAACATAGATGAAAAAAGGAAATTGTTTGTCATAAAACAAGAAATCTCAAACACAGAGGCACCACCCAGAGAACTAGAATGGTTGCTGAAACTTTACAGTCGGGAGCTGAGCTCTACCATTGATTCATACAAAAATGGCGAAAACGCCTTCATATACTCAGAACTACAACAACAACGAAATCAAGACACTCCATTGAAGTCTTTGTGTCTGCATGGCTTTCTGACAGTCAACCTCTGAAAGGTCGTGCAACTGATGTTAGATGCAATCTGACTCTTTGACAGTTCCAACGGTGAATTGACGTGCCTTTAATTCATGGTCGTGCTTTCCCATTAGGGCGGAGGCGATGTCTAACCACCACCAACCGTTTTAATAACTGCTTCATCGGGATTGAGGATGGCCCGGCCAACTCGGCACCTTCGGGACGTGGAGGGCCCCCCACGCTGCCACCTGGAATAACTGACTGGCTCAAAGAATATGCGTGGAGGCCAGCGTGGAAGGTGGGGCATGGGAATGGAGTGATGGGGCCAAAACAGCGGGGAGTGGAGTAAGAAGCGATGAGGGAGCGAGAGAGGTTGCAGGGGAGACACATGACAAAAGACGATAAGCGGAGGAGGCAGGAGAGCAGGTGTGATGGACACATTTTAGTGGGAGGCTGATGTGGAGGGAAGGAGACATGTGGCAGGTGGTGTGTGGATGATGAGAAGGAAGGAAGACCATGCGGACCATAGAGGGGAGGTGGATGGATGGCACACGACAACAGGAGAAAGGTGGCCTTGGAAGGTGACATGGAGGGAGAAGGGCCCACGCAAGCTAAACACAGGGCGACTGAGAATGATGGGAGCGCACGAGCACCGTTGATCCGGGCGCTAAGATCTCAGCTGTCGGAAAGTTGCACGCCCGATTCTGGACCCTCCCCCCCCCTCTGCCTAAAGGTAGAAAGGCAGGGGGGTTCCGGCATTTCCTTCATCGTCGTTGATCCGGGTGCACTGATATGGACCGTTGAAGAGATGCCCCCCCCCCCNCTTAAAGGTATAAAGGCAGGGGGTTCCAGAATTGCCTTTATCGTCGTTGATCCAGGCGCGCTGATCTGGACCGCTCGGACTTGATTTTCGCTTACCACAGGCGCATTTGCGTTCAAAACTTAGGACAAGTGGGTTTTAACCCATTCTTTTGCATTCTAACCCTCTTACCAGAAATATCGCTAACATTTGGCTCCATGGGGGATAGAGTCGTCCCTGTGATGCTCTAAGAACTCTTTTGCAGATTCAGTGCCTTTTGTTGGGCTATGGAGTCAAGCTCGAAACAGCCTGCTGAAAATACATGCCGATAAGTAAAAACGAACAAAATAAACATACATGCTCAAAGGAGCTTATTTATGTACAGCCTAATACTAATATAATTTGTACATGAGGCTAGGTGAAAGCAAATTTCCACCATAGCCAATCAAGTAACTTCCTGAATGCAAGCTCCTTCCCTCTTCGATGATTACAAACATGTGGTGTAACCATGACAGCATAACGGTTACGCTCTTCAATTCCTCCTTACAGGTTGAAGTTGAGATGAAATAGGGCGGCTCCAATTTATGAAGGAAATGCAACTCCATGTATTCCTTCACAGGCTCATAGGACGAGTGGCAAACTCCAGAAAATTGGTGACAGGCAGCCTCCTCTGCTAAACAGTTGTGGATGTGTGGCCAAATATATATGGTAAGCACAGGTGGGTGGACAACTGACATAGGCTGATTGATCTCAGGCGATGGTTGCTCATTGACTGGCTCTGTGCAGTCTGTAAACTGCATCTTCGACTGCTCCTCTGGTTCTTCTGGTACCTCTTCTTGGCTCTCCCAAGGGTCAGAGTCATAATCATCATAGATAGGACCTGTGGGAGAGCTCCTCTTTTCAATTTTTTGCTCAGGGGGGATGATTTCCTCGCATTGTCTTTCATTTGTGAACAAAGGAGAAGGCTCTGCAGTCTTTTCTTGGAAGTTCTAAGTGTCCAGCTCAGAACCTGATTCATAGTTGTCATACACGGGTTGGATGCTACCCAGGTCATCAATCTGTGATGTGGGGCTCTGCTGCTCTTCAACTGAATAGTCGTCAAAGCTGGGTGAGCACCAAACTTCTTCATCTTGCAAAAAAGGAATGATCTCCAGCTCCTCCTTTTCAATCCCAAATGTAAATACATCATGGGAAATCTTGTGAAGAAAAAGAGAACAGTCCTCTTTCCTAATGGCTTCTTTCTTTATATCTGAGACAACAGGCTCCACAGGGGTATAAACTAACGTCTCTGTGGCCATGAAATCTTCAATACCCTCTTCAAAAGAGCCGCCAAGAACATCTGCCTCAAGGACTGGAAAATCCTTTGCACAGTCTTCATATTTCAACCTTTCTAATTGGGCAGAGAGATATTTCACCTGCTCCATCAGCTTACTCAGGGCACCATCCTCCTCCCTGGGAACCCCATCACTTTCATACACTGCCTCGGATGCAGATGAATGGGGAGGAGAAGGGATTGAGTTCTGATCCAAGTCATCAAGATCCTCCCCACAACTTTTGTCAGAAACAACTTTCTCTTGTATAGAGTTGTGGTATTCCTCACAACAATTATGACAAATTAACTTAGGGGGATACAACCTCTGACAATAGGTGGTGAAAGCTGCATGAAAATCACTGAGCGAAGAAATGGTAGCCCTGGGTAAAGAATGGTACCATTTACGAGCATCCCCTGCTAACGAGAACATGAACATTTTCAATAATACATCCTCGTGGTGTATCTCCCACTGATTCATGAGTTCATGAAACTCCCAAAGATGCTGAGCAGGGTTGTCCTCTTCACGCTCTCTAAATCTGGGCAAATAATTGCCCCATTCATTCGGAGATGGGACTTCATTAGGAAAACCAGGAATAGTAGAAAAATTAAATGGAGCAAACCTTCGAGCCAAGATTTTCTCCATATCAAACCAGTGGAGTTGCCAATGATCCTCGAATCATGGAGTCGCCAGGTGAAATATGCGCAGCTACAAGTGTGTCTGGTCCTTGTTCACCATCGAAGGCCAGATCTTAGCATTTTCGTTACCCCAGGAAGCTTCTCAGGCTGAGAAAGCAGATGTTGAAACCTTCTCGAGAAAGCTCCTTAGGGTCGGCTTTCAGGTGTGCTAAAAGTAGTCACAGCTGAAACAGTGATGTGGAAACAATGGAGTCGCCACAGTGGAGTCGCCAGGTGTACAGTAGCAATCTTTAAGGGCTCTGATGTCTGATGCACCTTCCGAATCAGAGGCTCAATGTCGTTCTGCCCAGGGAAAATCTTCAACTTCGATCCCCGACAACGGTGCCATAAATGTTAGCGTCAGAAGTCACTCCTGGATTGCTTGCAGGAGAAGAGCCTGACACCCATCAGTTTAATGTCACGATTTGTTAAAAGGGGTGATCAAATGGAAGCACACTCGTAACAATCTCGTCTCAACTCTGAAACTAGGCTAGGTATGCATGACGAGTGAGGTCTTGATAAACTTCAAACAGTGAGTTGTATTAAGGGTGAGTAGGGGGAAGACTTGCATGAGAAAAATGTGAAGGTCTATCATAAACATCAGGTTTGTAACAGACTAAAGGAGAAAGCATTCGAACGCAAGATCCTCTTACATTCAAACACAAAAGACCAGAGAATACAATAATGTCACAACAAATCCTTTATCATAACATCACTGCAACAATCCACGCGAATCATTCGATCATGAACTCTCTGATATAAGACGAAAACATAGATGAAAAAAGGAAACTGTTTGTCATAAAACAAGAAATCTCAAACACAGAGGCACCACCCAGAGAACTAGAATGGTTGCTGAAACTTTACAGTCGGGAGCTGAGCTCTACCATCGATTCATACAAAAATGGCGAAAATGCCTTCATATAATCAGAACTACAACAACAGCAAAATCAAGACACTGCATTGAAGGCTTTGCGTCTGCATGGCTTTCTGACAGTCAACCTATGAAAGGTCGTGCAACTTATGTCAGACGCAATATGACTCTTTGACAGTTCCAACAGCGAATTGACGTGCATTTAATTCATGGTCGTGCTTTCCCATTAGGGCGGAGGCGATGTCTAACCACCACCAACCGTTTTAATAACTGCTTCGTCGGGATTGAGGATGGCCCGGCCAACTCGGCACCTTCGGGACGTGGAGGGCCCCCCACGCTGCCACCTAGAATAACTGACTAGCTCAAAGAATATGCGTGGAGGCCAGCGTGGAAGGTGGGGCACGGGAATGGAGTGATGGGGCCAAAACAACGGGGAGTGGAGTAAGAAGCGATGAGGGAGCGAGAGAGGTTGCAGGGGAGACACATGACAAAAGACGATAAGCGGAGGAGGCAGGAGAGCAGGTGTGATGGACACATTTTAGTGGGAGGCTGACATGGAGGGAAGGAGACACGTGGCAGGTGGTGTGTGGATGATG
>SNQJ01S0026755.1:0-62523 GCA_010110895.2 Picea sitchensis | reverse complement strand
GGGGGGGTCCGGAATTGCCTTCATCGCCGTTGATCCGGGCGCACTGATCTGTATCGTTGAAGAGATGACCCCCCGATTCTGGACCCCCCCCTCCGCTTAAAGGTAGAAAGGTAGGGGGGGTCCGGACTTTCCTTTATCGCCGTTGATCCGGGCGCGTTGATTTGGACCGCTCGGACTTGCTTGCCGCTTACCACAGGTGCATTTGCGTTCAAAACTTAGGACAAGTGGGTTTTAACCCATTCTTTCGCATTCTAACCCTCTTACCAGAAATATCGCTAACAGAATGCAACACGTGCAAGTATTAGCATGAAAGGATGGCACACTAAAGGAATAGGCGAGCAAACTTGGATTCAGCATGCATTGGTTTAGTGCACAGGTTTTTGAAGGGAAGAGAAGCCTTTTCTATATAAGTCATGATGTAATGCGCACCTATGGAAGGGCGCGAGGTTGGTGCATTGAGGAAAGAGTGTGCGCAACCCAAAAGTTCTATGCGCACTGGTTTTAAGTGCACAAACTATTTATTTTAAGTCTATTGAGCATGCATGCAAAAGATCAATATTTTTGTATTGAGATGTAAATTTAATCATATGCAATTTAATGAAAATACATCCCTACGATAGACCCATGTAAAAGAGTTTGGGGGCTTAAAATACACTAGTCGAGGTCAAGAGGACTGGGTTAAAGGGGCTTAAAGACCAAAATGAATATTTTATTAATATTTATTAAAAATTGTAAAGTAAGGATATAATATTATATCCTAAGTCCTGGAGAGGGAACAAGTGGTTAAAAGCATTTCTCAATGTAACAAGTGTCAAGTTGGGGACATGTTGTGGATAGAAGGTAGTTCTCAACCCGACAGGTGTCAAGTTGGGAACATGCAGAAAATTGGATGGTACTTAGTCCATTCGAGGACCCAATCAATTGGGGGGGATTCAACCATCACATGGGTAAGGGAGATGATTGTTCTATGAGTGATCCCATTGATGTTGTCATGAGTCGATTGTTACTGTGATTGGTATGCTAAATATTGTCATCAATACATGTGTATGAAATAGCTTAGAGATATTAATTGAAGAGGCAAGTTGTTAGGCCCGGGGAATGTTGGATTGAAGAGATGGGTTGTTAGGCCTGTGGAAGAGTGCATTCTCTCTAGGTGAGAGAACTGATGGGAATTTATTTCCCGAGGTGTCAAACCACAACGACAGGGATTTGAGACTTCTTGTCCTTCCTGTTACTGAATCCCTGGAAGGGAAGTGGGGAAGCCGAAGTACTGTTGAGCAGAGAATGGGAACACTTCCTGGGATGGGACAAGAATGTGGGGAATGAGAGACTATAGTTTGTCAGTGTGAATTGACATCTATGACATAATTTCCCGCAATTCAGTCACCTGTGTATGAGCTACCTGTGACCAAGTTCCTGTAGAGTGAGATACTTTATCCTGGTTGGGAGCCCTTTCCCAAGTGGAGTTTAGCCCCAGATCGGGGGTGACTCACTGTTGAGATTTATGAATAGTGCAGTCTAAGGCTGAGAGGAACGTGGAAGGTCTTCCCGTAGTTGGTGCCTTTTATTTCAAAAGATAAGTGCCAATTGTGTGTTAAATCATGTTAGAAATTATATTTATGCAATTGTTGTCATGGGTTTATGTTATTTATGTTTTGTGTATAATTATGTCATGAATTGTGTATAAATATGTTAAGAAAATGTATGTAATCATGCATTTCAAAGTTTCTATATGATTTTAATTAATGACAGAGTTGTGTCAGAGAAATTTAAATGGAATTGCTAGTAATATGGTATCAGATTTGATGACTGGAGAAATTTTTTCAAGTGACACTCCCCAATGGGAGTCTGGGGGTGCTACATGTATAACATGTCGACATAGTATTAAAACTATTGGAAGAGAAAAAACTTTATGAAAATCCTTCCAAGTGTGCCTTTGGGGTTCAAGAAGTGGAATATTTTTTTCATATTAGATCTTGTGAAGGTGGAAAAGTGGACCTTAAAAAAATTAAAGTTATGAGGGAATGACTGATTCCCAAAACCTTGACGAAACTTAGAGGATTCTTAGGACAGATTATTACCACAAGTTTGTCAAGCACTATGGTCAAATAGAAACACATTTAACAACATTATTAAATAAGGAAGCATTTTCTTGGACTCAAGAAGCAACCAAATCTTTGGAAAAATTTAAGGAGGCTATGTGTACAACTCTTGTCCTAACCACACCTGGCTTAACACATTTTTTTTTATATAGAGTGTGATTCCTGAGGCCATGGCATTCATGTCATTTTAATGCAAGAAGGAAGTCCCCTTTCCTTTGAAAGAAACCAAATTAAAGGAAAAAACTTACTCAAGCTCATTTATGAAAAGGAAATGTTGGCCTTACTACATGCAATTAAGAAATGGTGCACATACCTAATACGAAGACACTTCAAAGTAAAAAATATTCATGATAGTTTGAAGTACTTCTTTGAGAAACAATTATCTTCAAAAGAGCAACAAAAATGAGTCACAAAGATGTTGGGTTATGTCTTTGAAATTATCTACAAAAAAAAAGCATAATATTATGGTAGATGCACTTTTAAGGAAAGAAGAAGAAATAGAGGGTTCACTATGTGATATTTCTATTCCACAATCTGATTGGGTGGAAGAAGCAATGATAGAATGGAAGAAAGAACAAGAGGTATGCAAGATCATTCAATAAATACAAGAGGACCTCAGTTCATTAGATAAACTTGTATGGAAGAATGTTTTTCTATGATATCATGGTTGCCTATATTTATATAAGAAATCCCAACTCAAATAAAATGTCCTTCTGGAATTCCACACTTCTCTTATAGGAAGACATTCAGGATTCTTGAAAACGTACCATAGGATCAAGAAGGAGATTTTCTAGGAAGGTCTTAAAACTGATGTTCAAAATTTCGTGTCTGAATGTGTGGTTTTCTAACAAAATAAGGGAGAGACAATCAAGATTCCAGGTCTCCTACAACCATTAGTTATACCAAGTCAATGTTGGGAAGAATTTTCAGTGGATTGTATTACAAGTTTACTCAAATATGAAGGAAATACTATCATCATGGTAGTAGTGGATGGATTGACAAAGTATGCCCATTTTCTCTCTCTCTTTCTCATCCTTTTAAAGCAAGTATAATAGACACAACATTCATGGAAACAATTCAAAAGCTACATGGAGTCCCCAATATTATTATAAGTGACATAGATCCATTTTGTCCTATCTCATCATTGTAAATTAGGAAAAGTTGGGGTTGGTCAGCCTCTAAAGAACTCAAGGTAGTCAATGCATCCTTGTTTTTTCCTCCTCCTTTTTTCTTCCCTCATTATCTTTAGAGGGTCATACTGATCTAGGGATAAATGATGTCCAACCATAATGGTTGTCGGCTGGTAGTATGAGAGGTGCTATTATTGGGTGTACTAGGTACCCCACTTGGTATGGCCAAGGAAAGAATATGGGAGAATTCAAAAGGAGAAGGAGAGACACAATCAAAAGGGAAATATCCCTAAACATGTTGGGGCATACTAGAATCAAATGTGTCATTTTAAACTTCTTGTTCAATTTCTCCCCTTAACTTCTCTATTCTAACTTTCTTCTTCTTAGCCTCCTCTTTCCCCTGCGCATCCTCTGTAACACCCCAATTTTCATTTTTGGAAAATCAATATATATTTGTGTATTTGATGAATGATTGAGGAAAAATCAATGTAATATGTAAATAATGTACATTGAAGAATAGTAATAAAAATACATCATAGGTTGCATACAAAGAATGACAAAAAATATGGGGGATAATGATTCCACAAGAGAGGAAAGAAAGGGGGATTTAGGCGCTCAAAGGGGGCCAAAGGACAAATACTATTATTTTATTCTAAGCCCAAGTCACTTACCTCATATTATCATAAGTCATGTCAACTTTTGAGTTCGTTGGGAAAGTGAGATACATGGGTTTTTTAGGAAGACAAGTGGTGAGTTGTGAGCATATAAATATAATCCACGACTTTTTTTTGTTGTGAAATAATTGTCAATAATTATTGTAGGAGGATTTTTGAAAGGCTAGGAAGCCATACTATGATTGTAACATAACACTAGGCATGACTGTTATGAAAACCATGAATAAATTATGCCCCTGAGCATGAGGAATTATTAACATTGAAAAAACTTAGTGGCAAATGAGAATCCCTGGAGTCCCTAGTAGAGAAATTTCCTAGCTAGTCTATGATGAAGGCCAGGAAGGAAGTGGGATAGCTTGAGGGATTTTGTGGCCATGGAGTCCCCAATATTATTGTAAGTGTCAGAGATCCAATTTACAATAGAAATCAAAGATCTAATTTAGCTTGTCTCATCATTGCAAATAAGGAAAATTTGGGGCTAGGCAATGACCTTTAAACAACTCAAGGTAGTCAATGCATCCTTGTTTTTTTTCCACCTTTTTTCTTCCCTCATTATTTCTATAGGGTCACAATTTTCTAGGGATAAATGATGTCCAAGCATGAGGGTTGTCGGTTGGTAGTGTGAGAGGTGCTAGTATTGGGTGTACTAGGTACCCCACCTGGTATGGCCAAAGAAAGAATATGGGAGAATTCAAAAGGATAAGGAGAGACAAAATCAAAAGGGAAATACCCCTAAACATGTTGGGGTGTACTGGAATCAAATTTGGTGTTTTAAAATTCTCGTTCAATTTCGCCCCCTAACTTCTATATTCTAGGTTTCTTCTTCTTTGCCTCCTATTTCCTTTGCGCATCGTCTGTAACACCCCAATTTTGATTTTCGGAATATCAATGTATATATGTGTATTTAATGCATGGTTGAGGGCCAAACAATGTAATATGTAAATATTGTACATTGAAGGATAATAATAAAAATACATCACAGGTTGCATATAGAGAATGACAAAAAATACGGGGGATATGATAACACAGGAGAGGAAAGAAAGGGGGCTTAGGAGTATATCTTTTCATTAATTGGTCGACATCAGTACTCCAAAAACCCTCTATACAAAAGGAAATATCAAAAAGAAAATGGTAACAGTGTTGATTGATTATGGTAGTACCCATAACTTTATCAATTAGAAATTAGAAAAAAGTATCAATTTCTTTGTATTTTCAACACCAAAGTTTCAAGTAATGATTGTAGATGGAGGTACCCTAAATTGCTCAGGGAAGTTCCATAGTATTAATCTCAATATGATGGAATATTGATTGGATAGTATGATGATTTCTATCCAAATGGGTGGTTCTCATGTTGTTTTAGGGGTCCAATGGTTACAACCACTGGGAACAATGGCCCTTAATTTTCAAGATTTTTTCCTAAGATTTTCCTTAGAAGGAGAGGAAATTGAATTTAGAGGTATCCAAGGGAAATCCTCTAAGGTGATAATCTATAATAGCATGAAAAAATTACTCAAAAAAGGGACACCATGGTATAACTACATAATTTTGCTCGCTAGATGTTCAAACATCTCTATCCTCTACTCTATTGGATCTCCAAATAGTTATCAACAACCATTCCAAGGTATTTGGAGAAATGCCTAAGGGTATTCCACTTGATCAAGATCATGACCATGATATTCATTTGCAACCAAGAAGTGTACCACCTAACATCAGGCCTTACAGGTATCCAAATGCATAGAAGAGTGAGATTGAACATATGATCCAATAAATTTTATAGGTCGACATCATTCAACCTAGCCAAATTTATTTTTCTTCACCAATAGTGATGGTTACAGAAAATGATGGTTCATGGCATATTTTTCCAAATTATAGATAATCCAAAAAATGACCATCAAATATAAGTTTCCTATTCCTGTCATTGATGAATTATTAGATGAATAACATGGAGCAATGTCCTTTACTAAGTTGGATCTTCATTCGAGATATCAACAAATCAACATGAGTCGCGGATATATTCCCAAAAGAGCCTTTAGAACACATGAACGCCATTATGAGTTTTTTGTTATGCCATTTGGACTTACTAATGCACCTTCAACATTTCAAAGCTTCATGAATTCTATTTTCAAACCCTTCCTTAGAAAATTTGTGTTAGTATTTTTTGATAACATACTAATCTACAACAAATCTTGGGAAGAGCATGTACACCATGTTGAGATAGTATTAGAACTATTGGAAGAACACGAACTTTATGCAAATCCTTCCAAGTATGCCTTTGGGGTTCAAGAAGTGGAATATTTTTTTCATATTGTATCTTGTGAAGGTGAAAAAGTGGAACTTAACAAAATTAAAGTTATGAGGGAATGACCGATTCCCAAAACCTTGAAGAAAATTAGAGGATTCTTATAATGGACATGCTATTACCACAAGTTTGGCAATCACTATGGTCAAATAGAAACACATTTAACATCACTATTAAAGAAGGAAGCATTTTCTTGGACTTAAGAAGCAACATAAGCTTTTGAAAAACTTAAGGAGGCTATGTGCACAACTCCTATCTTGACCACACATGACTTCACAAAAACATTTATTGTAGAGTGTAATGCTTGAGGCCATGGCATTGGTACCATTTTAATGCAAGAAGGAAGGCCCCTTTCCTTTGAAAGAAACCAGCTTAAAGGAAAAAGCTTACTCAAACTCATTTATGAAAGAGAAATGTTGACCTTACTAGATGCAAATAAGAAATGGTGCACATACCTAATAAGAATACACTTCAAAGTAAAAACAAATCATGATAGTTTGAAGTACTTCTTGGAGAAACAATTATCTTCAAAAGAGCAACAAAAATGGGTTACAAAGATGCTAGGTTATGCCTTTGAAATTATCTACAAAAAAAAGCATAATATTGTGGTAGATGCACTTTTAAGGAAAGAAGAAGATATAGACGGTTCACTATGTGCTATTTCTATCCCAGAATCTGATTGGGTGGAAGAAACAATGATAGAATGGAAGCAAGATCAAGAGGCATGCAAGATCATTCAACAACTACAAGAGGACCTCAGTTCATTAGATAAATTTGTATGGAAGAATGATTTGTTATGGTATCATGGCTGCCTATATTTATGTAAGAAATCCCAACTCAAAATGTCCTTTTGTAATTGCACACTTTTCTTATAGGAGGACATTCAGGGTTCTTGAAAACTTACCATAGGATCAAGAAGGAGTTTTTCTAGGAAGATCTTAAAACCGATGTTCTAAAGTTTGTGTCTGAATGTGTGGTTTGCCAACAGAACAAGGGAGAGACAATCAAGATGACAGGTCTCCTACAACCATTAGCTTTACCAAGTCAATGTTGGGAAGCAATTTCAGTGGATTTTATTACACGTTTACTCAAATACGAAGGAAATACTATCATCATGGTAGTAGTGGGTCGATTGACAAAGTATGCCCATTTTTTTCTCTCTTTCTCATCATTTTAAAGCAAGTATAGTAGGTGCAACATTCATGGAAACAATTCAAAAGCTACATGGAGTCCCCAAGATTATTGTCAGTGAGAAAGATCCAATTTATCTTGTCTCATCATTGTAAATTAGGAAAAGCTAGTGTTGGTCAATGGCCTCTAAATATTTCAAGGTACTCAATGCATCCTTGTTTTTTTCCTCTTTTTCTCTTCCCTCATTATCTTTAGAGGGTCACAGTGGTCTAGGGCTAAATGATGTCCAACCATGATGGTTGTCGACTGGTAGTATGAGAGGTGCTAGTATTGGGTGTACTAGGTACCACACCTGGTATGGCCAAGGAAAGAATATGGGAGAATTCAAAAGGAGGAGAGACAAAATCGAAAGGGAAATATCCCTAAACATGTTGGTGCATACTAGAATCAAATGTGGAGTTTTAAACGTCTCGTTCAATTTCTCCCCTTAACTTTTGTATTCTGGCTTTCTTCTTCTTAGCCTCCTCTGTAACACCCCAATTTTGATTTTTGGAATAACAATGTATATTTGTGTATTTGATGAATGATTGATGGCCAATCAATGTAATATGTAAATAATGTACATTGAAGGATAATGATAAAATTACATCATAGGTTGCATCCTAGCTAGTCTATGATGGATCCTAGGAAGGAAGTGAGATAGCTTGAGGGACTACATGGTAGAAAAGAGGATCCTATTCTTTGGGTTGTGCAAGTTGAATGGGAAAAAGAGTTGGTGGATGAGAGTTATCAGACAATGATAATTGAAAAAATGGGTTGTGAGAGAGAATGAGAGCCAACCATAGGAAAACATCGTCCTTGTGGGGGTGGCCCTTTGGCAAAAATATTACAGACAATAGACAACCTATAATTAGACAATAGACAACCTATAATTGGGTGAAATGTTCTTCATTTGTATCCAACTGGTGATTGATTCCATAAAAACATAAAAACAAATGTTCATGATTGGTGATTGATTCCATAAAAACAAATGTTCATGGTTTACTAGATAGAAGCAAGAAATTTCAACAATGTCACTGTGATTATTTTTGCCCAGAGATTGAAAATTCTGATTGCTAAAAGAGTAGGCGAATATTCCACTCGGTCAAATCAACTTTCCATCTTGCAAGTTGAAGAATGAATCCCAACAACCAACGTTTCGTAATCACATATCTCTCTCCTTTTACAACGGAAAGCATCACATTTTCTGAAATCCGTTTCTTTCATTGACATTGTTGTCTATGTACCGTCTCTTTCGGACATAGATCCGCCATTTTAACTGACAGGCACATTCATCTCACATGGTCCCTTTCCACGTAATGAGATGTTTTTAAGAGAAAGTTACTACACCCAATTAAAAAAAGAGGTGTGACTTACTTATCACATAATGCACAAATGGTGTAATAGTAGCCATTGGAATAGAATGTACATTATGATTATTATTATTATTAAATAAAGTATTATTAGTTAAATAATATATAAAAGAATAAATGTAATGTGAAAAGGTGTAATATTATTAAATAAAGTATTATTATTAGTTAAATAATACATAAAGGAATACATGTAATGTGAAAGGGTGTAATAGTAGCCATTGAATAGAATGTTCATTATGACTATTATTATTAATTTTATCAGTTAAATAATATGTAATAGAATAAATGTAATGTGATGTGACCTCATTAGAAAAAGTTTGAATAAATAGTTAAAAGGTGTTTATAATGATGGAGTTTGAGCTTTTATTATAATATGGTGTATTCAAATTTACTTCAATGAAACTTACTTTAAGATGCTAGTGATCAGAAATTTAGGAGCTAAGTGAACATGGATATAGTCCTTTTATAAAAGATTCATACTAAAGAATGTACTTCTCACTTAAAGACGTCTAATAAATAATCTCGTGCTTTAATTTTTATTTTATGTTTTTTTATTTAAAAATTAAAAAACATAATAATTATTTATTTTTTAATTTAAAAATTAAAAATCATAACCATTAATAATAAGAATTATGATAAGTAAAAGTTAACATATATTTATTTGGTGTTAATACTATATATTTGTTATTAAAAATCATAAGTTATATGATTAAATATATCAATTTATATTTGATAAATACAAATGAAAAATTATATAATTAAGTATATAATGATTATTTTGATCAATTATATATGGGGGTAGAATGTTGATATAATTATTTAGGAGGATAATTTTTACGATAAAATTTAATATAAAATACAATAATCAATATATAGTAATCAATTTTATAAAGAGATTGGTTTACTTTAGGTTAACAATGTCAATGTTTTTAATGAGTATTAGTTTATGTATAAAAATATAGTAACCAATTTTATAAAAAGGTTGTCTTCATTTTGGGTTTGACATTTAGGTTAACAATGTCATGACATTTAGGTTAACAATGTCAAAGACGTTGCTTCCAAGTTAGGTTAATTTTAATGCTTCCACTTTAGGCTAACTTTAAACAAGTTGTTTTTACTTTGGATTAACAATGTCAATATCTTTAATGAGTATTAATTTATGTAGAATCATTATGAAGTATAATATTAAATTGTGACAACAAATTAAAAGAAATTAAGAAAATGTAAATATTTAAAGTTGCTTATATAAATATTTAGTGGTATGAAATTTTCATATCAAAAACTTATGAATAATTTAGGGAAAAATGAAAATGCACTTAGCACTTTATAATAATAAGAAATTAATTCATCTTTTGATTCAACTTTTTCTCATGCATTGTTGGCTACTTATGAGTATTATTTTTCTCATTTTAACAATCATGATAAAAAAAAACCTATTACATAATTTATTGACAACATTATGGATTTGTCAATGCTTTTACTTTAGATTAACAATGTCAATATCTTTAATGAGTATTAATTTATGTAGAATCATCATGAAGTATAATATTAAATTGTGACAACAAATTAAAAGAAATTAAGAAAATGTAAATATTTAAAGTTACTTATATAAATATTTAGTGGTATGAAATTTTCATATCAAAAACTTATGAATAATTTAGGGAAAAATGAAAATGCACTTGGCACTTTATAATAATATAATAATAAGAAATTAATTCATCTTTTGATTCAACTTTTTTTCATGCATTGTTGACTACTTATGAATATTATTTTTCTCATTTTAACAATCATGATAAAAAAAACCTATTACATAATTTATTGACAACATTATGGATTTGTCATTTCTAGCTACAGAGGTTTTGATGTTAAAAATCACTGAATTGAAAAATAATTGTGATTCTCTAACAAATGGAATAATAATATTATTATATTACTATAATAATATAATAATAAGAAATTAATTCATCTTTTGATTCAACTTTCTTTCATGCATTGTTGGCTACTTATGAATATTATTTTTCTCATTTATGAATATTATTTTTCTCATTTTAACAATCATGATAAAAACAACCTATTACATAATTTATTGACAACATTATGGATTTGTCATTTCTAGCTCTAGAGGTTTTGATGTTAAAAATCACTAAATTGAAAAATAATTGTGATTCTCTAACAAATGGAATAATAATATTAAAAATTAATCAATTTTTACAAAATTTTAATTTATATATTTAATTGTATTATAAACTATAAAATCCCTTATTTTAAAACTTTTTATAAGTATATAAAACCCATTATTATTGTTAAAAATTATAATATTTTATTTTTTATACTTTTATAAGTATGATAAAAAATAAGATTTTTAAAAGTAATAAAATTATTGATTTATTTTTTTTATATTATTATAATATTTTATTTTTATACTTTGAAGTATGATAAAAAATAAGATTTTTAAAAGTAATAAAATTATTGATTTATTTTTATAATTGATTTAACATTTTAAAATTCATTTAAGAAAAAAATTATATATATATATATATATATATATATATATATATATATATATATATATATATATATATATATATATCTATTTTGATTATTAAAATGACAACGATAATTATAGTATTAAAATTTTAATTAAGATTTTTTAATTTCACAATATGTTTTTAACCTCACATTGTTGGACACCCTTGTAATTTTTGTTGGTATCCCTTCGAGTGGTAGCGCATTAGAAAGCACATCTAGATGAAATTGCTCTTCCAAGCACCTTTGGTATATCAGAAACCCCCCTAGGTATCCGGAAACCATCCATAGATCAATCGACCGACCACCTAACTACTATAGTGTCACCGAGAACAAAACTTGGGAAGATACTCTCTAGTACCTAGGTAATCGGGTAGTACAACTAAGGGTACATTCTATCCTCCTTAGTTGGTGCCCTGAGATATTGGTTTGAGTACTATTGTTTGACCCTGCACGTATATCAGAGAGTTATAGCACAGGGAAAATCCTTGTTTGTAGGAACCCTGAAAACCCTAACCCTTGGGACGGAAAAAAACCAGAAAAGGAATAGACAAGATCTAGTGTCATGCAGCCTTGCCTCTGACATTCTGGTTGAGAAATTACTACACATTTTTTCTTGTTAAGAATTTGGACATTTCGACACTGCAATATTATTCAGATCAGAGTATAACTCCATAGGAGTAAAAAAAACAAATAACGTTTGGGTCCTTCCTGTACCCTTATTTGAGACTTATCTCATTGGATTTTCCTTTTTTCCCTGATTGTTGTGATATCATTCTTGACCTTTTTTCTACCCCGTGGACACATACCCTTCTCGACACCCTTATTTCCCACTTATGCCATTGGCTTCCTCTCATTGCCTTGATCATGGTGGTATATATCACTTATCTTGTTTTTTGTCCATGGTCCCACCCCTCATTCCCTCATGGCTCCCAACCACCAAGAATAAATAATCAGAAACTGAGAACTGACCTTACTACCCTTCAGGCCAAAGTACATAATGCAACTCCTATCATTCATGCCAAAATGGACCACATCTAAGAACAACTTAGTAACCAAATTGTTGAATACAATTCCACTCTCCAACAATTCATGAACAAATTTCAGGGCCCTTCCTCCTCTAACCCACCTCTCTATATTGAAGGTGTTGACTCTACCTAGCCTCTGCACTCTCATTCCAACTACCTACCTCATGCCCTCCATATTCCCCAAGTCGAGGTGAACAAATTTGATGGCATGGATCCACAATCCTGGGTTACTCATATGGAACATTATTTCACCCTCCATGGAATTATTGATGAGTTGACCAAGCTTCGTTACGATATTCTCTATTTGTATCCAGAATTATGGAAATTGTGACAATGACATTGAAATGCACGCCAAGGGTATGTTGCTTGTACATAGTTTGTTTCTGAGTTGTATGAACACTTTGCCATAGTGTTGATAGTCAAATATGACCATGTTCAACATTCAAGAATTCGCCCGGTCAGGATCCCGATTAGACCCTTATCCATTGTAAATGGTTATTCTGACTGGTTTAGTTCTAGTTACCTAAAACTATCCTAATCTACAAAATAAAAAATAAAACTAAATCCAAAATATATACACTTGTTAATTTATTGTAGAGATTTTATCTTTTATTAAATAACTAACTGAAATATAAATATATACAGATTCAAAACTATCTACAAGAAAAACACTAATTCTAATTATCATAAAATTTAACCCTATGAAATGATATTTTTGTTTTCTCTTTATCAAACTTTTGTTTTTCTAAACTTTATCTATATCACGGAATTTGGGAGGTTGTTTACATTTTAGAACATATGCATGAGAATCTTTAAACAAAGTCGGTCGGTAATATCCTGCACGTGGAATTTTGTGTACAGTTGTATCACCTCCAAAATGACTACCCGCGGGTCCATCATGCAAGTCAAATAAAAATTTATCAGCTTCTTGTTTTTGTAAAATTTATCTATATCACAAAATTTGGGAGTTGTTGTCCACCACAACAAATGACGTCACACTGTGGAAACTAGTTATCTTTGTATATAAAACATAAAATAATATATCAGATCATATGAAATAAGGAAATATATTGAATGTGGATAAATTATATTTATGACTAATTTGTAAAGGATAAGAAAATAAAACAGTACTCATACTCTTTCACTTTATCTCATTGGAGGGGATAAAAGACATTTATTAATTTTCTGACTGGGAAAATAAGATTTTTTTTTTACTAATAAGTAAAGTCTATTCATCATGTCAGAATTGAAAAGATTAACTCCTCATACCAGGTATTGCTCCGTTGCCAAGAGGTTTGTTCAGTACCCCGACAAATTTACCTTAATATCATATAAGCCTTGACTAGCTGCCAGCAGGCCTGTTCAGTACCCTGACAGGTTAACATATATTTCTCACATCCTCATTTTTTATTTTATTTTATCTTTAAAATTTCGTCTTTGTTTAATAACTTAGTGATTGCATTTGAGCAATGACGAGAATAGAGGAGGGGTGATATAGTGATTTACTTATATATCTCTGAACATAAATGAAAACTAAACTTTTCATCTTATGGTATGTTATTTCCCAGTCAATAATCTAATTTTAAGGGAAACAATATTACTCCAAAGAGATTTTTGTTAAAGAATATTTTCCTTGTTTTTACTTCTTTAAAAGATAAACTAGTCATAAGATTTATCCTTTGAATATAAATAAATCTCCCCATTTCAAACAATTTAAATTGATATTTATATGTAAAGGATTTCAAATAAAATTGATTAACAGATGTATCCAATTGTTATAACAGATCAGAAATCAAAATTTTAATCAAAAAGAAAAAGAAAAAAAGAAAATGAGCAAATTTTGAAGAATATATACGCAATCTAAAATAACAAAACAAACAAAAGTATTTACAACTATTTACAAAGATTGAAATGTCTTTTAGGAAAATATTTTTTTAAGATTAACCCTTTACGTGTAAAGAATCTTCTATGCCTTCAAGCGTTTGTAAAATAAAAGTAGATGGACCAACCTTCTGAGCAACTTGAAAAGGGCCTAACCACAACCTTTGAAATTCCGTATGTTTACTTCTTTATTCATGGGCTTTATCCCATTTCAAAACTAAATCACCAACCTCAAAAAATTTGTTTCCTACAGCTCTATTATCAAGCCATTTTTTATGATCATTTGATGATGGGAAAAAGTATTCTTAGCTTTATCCCTCACTTCCTCTAGTTTAAAAATCGGATTTGTATGATATTGGATACTAGAGCAAGGTTGTTCCTCGATGGACTATACTAAATCCAGGGATGGTATAGAAGTGTTAGGTGGAATAATATCTTCCTTCCCATAAACTAAAAAGAAATGGGAAGTACCCAATGATGCTTTATAAGTAATTCGATCTTCCCACAATGTGTAGATTAAGGCTCTGTGCCATTTTTTATGATGATCACTGATAGTTTTCTTGATAATTTTCAAAAGATTTGTGTTTGTTGATTCTGCTAAACTATTACCCTAAGGATAATAATTAACAGAATGTTTTATTTTAATTTCTTTCTGAAGTGCAAATTTAGTAAGCGACAAAAAAGAAAAATAAGTTGCATTATCAAAAACTAATGTGCTCAGAAGACCAAATCTTGAAATAATAAACCGATCTAAGAATGAGATTACCTGATCAGTTGTACCTAATTTCAAGGGACCCGTTTTGTAAAATAATTGGTGGTGGTAAGAATATACCTATGTTGCTTGGAAGAGTTAGGAAAAAATTCACAATTGATATCGAGTCCCCATTGTTTAAATGGGTGTGCAACAATGATGGATTTCAAAGGTAACGCTGATTTATTTTCTCGTCTAGATGAAGTTTGAAAGATTTTACATTTTCGAACATATGTATGGGAATATTTAAACAAAGACGATCAGTAATATCCTACACGTAGAATTTTGTGTGAAGTTGTATCACCTCCAAAATGACTACCTGCAGGTCCGTCATGCAAGTCAAATAAAACTTTATCAGCTTCTTGTTTTTCTACACTTTATCAACATATTGTGTGGCTTTTATTCTTAGAGCACGATTTTTTTTTAAATCCAAATGAGAAGGTGACGATCCATTAGTTAGATAATCATAGATGATTTTAGGGTCTAAATTTCGCTCATGGGCTAATTTTCCATGGTTTTTCCCAAAAACATATTCACCATTCTAAAAATGATTCACCCAAATTCTATAGGGAAAAAATATTTTACCTCAAAAATCACAAAAACATTATTCAAACTATATAAAATCCTTAGAAATTTGAATATTTTTATAAAAATATCGCCAAACATTTATAGTTGGCATATGAAGGATTAGTAATATTCATCAAGGTTTCTACATTCTAAAATAAATTTTCATTCTTAAAATCATCCCTGTAGATAATAAATTAAATTTGAATATTGTGAATCATGAATATCAAGAGTAGCACATACATGTTGTATATCTCCAATGGCGTTTACCTTGTCTGAATTTTCAGATGTAGAATCGATGGTTTCAGTTAATAACTTGCATAAACCTTGACCTCATACAATTTTTGCATGTTTTATATCTAAATCATATTCTTGTAATGTTTTTACCTAGTTTGCTCTCTTATCTCCTAAATATTTCTGAATAAGAAAACTTATGACTGAGGGATGTTGAACTATTACTTTAGTTTGTGATTTGATGAGGAAAGATCTGAAATGTTTGATGGATATGAAAACTGCATAAGCTTGTTTTTCAAGATCAGTATAATTTAATTTTTCTCCTTGTAATGATGAACTTTCAAAATCAATTGGTGCATCTATGTTTTGATCATTTTTCTGTGATAACATAGATGTGTAAGATTGTTCATAGGAGAATGTATAAAGAACAAATTATTTATCATAATTAGGAGAAAGTAAAGAAGGTGCTTGAATGATTTCTTGCTTTATAGAATTGAAAGATTCTTTTTCGATGGTATTCCATTTGAATATTGTGTCTTTTCTAATCATATGTTGTAGGGGTAAGACTGTTTGTGTGAAATTAGGAACAAAACGCTTCACAAAATTAATTTGACCAAGAAAATAATGCATCATTTTTTTATTATGAGGTAATCGAATTTCATATATGTTCTTAACTCTAGAAGGGTCAATTGAAACACCTTCCTTAGAAACTAAAAAACCCAAAACGTTTAGCTTCTTGAAGAGAAAAAAATGATTTTTTAGGATTTAAAGAAATTCCATACTTATGACATCGTTCAAAAACTTTTTTAAGATGAGAAATATGATCTGGACGGTTTTAGAACAAATTGTTATGGCATCTAGGTAAACAACAATAGATTTAATGATCAAGCCTCAGAAATAAATATCCATAGCTCGTTGGAAAGTTGTACCTGTGTTGACTAAACCAAAAGGAATCTTTTGGTAAGGGTTAGTACCCCATTTACTTTTGAAAGTGGTTTTGAGTCTATCACTAGGATGTACTAAGAATTGATTATATCCGAAAAATCTGTCTAAAAATGACATCATTTCAGAACTTGAAACTGATTGAAGAATTTTTTCTATAGGAGGTAATGGAAAGTTATCTTTTTCAGAAACTTTGTTTAAGTTTCTGAAATCAATACAAATTTGTATGTCTCCATTATTTTTTCTTACTGGCACAAGATTTGATACCCATTTGGAATGCCTCATTGGAAAGATGATTTTTGCTTTAAGTAATTTATTAAGTTCATTTTTAATTTGGGTTTCAAGATTAGGATGAATTTTCCTTAACTTTTGTTGAACTGGCTTTTCCTCTGAAATCATAGGAATGGTGTGTTGGATTACAAATGTATGAAAAGTTTTCAGGTCATCATATGACCATGCAAAAACATTCTTGTATTTCTTAAGAAGTTTTATGAAAGTTGTTCATTCAAAAGGAGAACAAACTAATCCAAGATTGACATTTTGAGGATTTTGTTATGATCCCAGATTAATGAGTTCCACACTCATAGTAGAACTATGGGTTTTATAATTTGTGGGTTTCTTAAATCTATCTTTTAAATCATAAATATCTTCTAATTTTACAACAGATTAAGGAACAATATTTTCAGATTTGATTTTATCCTCAGGAGAAGATTTGTTTAACTCAAGATCATGTGACTCTTCGTCAATGCTATCATTTTCACATATTCCCTCTGAAGAGAGAAAATTTATTATATCAACATCATCATTAAAGACACACCAATTTGTTATTTTATCGGGAACATAAGGTCGAAAAATTAATTCAACAGAGAATCTATCTGGCGAAAAATATTTTGGAGGAATAAGTCTAGAAGCTACGTTTGTCAATAGATCTGCGCTAGCATTTTTCGTTCTAGATATAGAAACAATATTAAATGCAAAAAAAATTCTACTGAGATCTTGAGCCAATTGTTGATAATGTTTCAGATGACTAGAAATACAATGAATTTGGGTTTTTACCTATTTAACAAAGATTTATGAATCACCGAAAACTGAGATGTCCTGCACATTCATGTTGATTGCTTTCTTTAGACCATGAATTGATGCTTCATATTCAACGGCATTATTAGTACACTAGAATTCCAATTTGCAAGTTAACATAGTTTTTTATATCGTCAAGACTGATTAAAATACAACCTGCACTAGCTCCATCATTAGATTTAGATCCATTGAAATATAGTTTCCAAAATGGATCATTTATAGAATTATCTACAAAATTAATACAATGGGAAAAAATTGTTTCAGCGAAATTTTCAATCTCTAAGCTTTTAATTGTGGGATCAAAAGGAGAAATATTCACATTAAAATTTCTAAAATAAGAATCAATAGAATAATTCCCAACAATACTATTAGCAAAATCCATAGGTTCATTTTCTCCATCTAAATATGTTACATTATGTTTCATATGTTTTTCCTTATTAACACGAATCTGATTAGATTTCTCATTATATGGAAGCCAAAGGTGAGACCAATCAGTTGAGAAATATCCATTCAGTTTTTCAGACCAATATTGACTTAAGATTAATCCATAAGCATATGGAATATCAACATCGATAATATCTATTATTTGAAAAACTTTAGAATTAGATGATAATCTGATTAATACATCCTTCAATTCTCCCAAAACTTTTACCCTTGTTTTACCTAATTGAACAATTTGAATAGCTTATTTTTGTGATTGTGCATTGATCTAGAGGAAAAATGAATAAGGCATTATATTCAAAGATGCACCTGAATCAGCCAAACAATTATGCACATTTTTATTAAAAATTTTGAAAGTGAGGAGGAACGGAGGAGTATCTGACCTTGATCTATCACCTATGAGAATTGGACCAATATCTATCTCAAAAGATAAAGTTTGAATCGTTGACACTTTTTCTTTATTTGTTGCTATAACAGATGATGAACTTATTTTATCAGAAACTCCTAAAGCCCTTAATAAACTATTCCGTTGAGATTTTAGTTTACTCAGTTCATAAAGGGAAATATTTTCTCTGGTTTTTTTCATATCTTCTATAATATCATAATCAATTTTCTCAGCAACAACAAGACTTTTTGATGTTGACTTGTTTTCTACGGGATGTGTATTTGAAGTATTTGCTAGTGGATCAGACTCAAAAGTTGAATATATACTTTTACTTTGAGTTTGGGTAGAAAGAGATTCGTATGTATCATCTTCATAAAAAATTCCATTAATATCCCAAAATAAATTATTATCTTTAACTTCTTCCTTATCCTCTCCTTCTTCCTCATCAACATTTACTAATTTATGAGGATTCGTTTTTAAGAATGGCCTAAATAGTTTATTTGAAACTTCAACTAGTTTTCCTTTAACATCAACTATCTCATTTTCTAATGTTTCATGACTTTCTATAAACTTTCCATATCAAAAACATTTGTATCTTTCCTTTATTCTTTGATAATTTCCTTCTTGGTTGTTATAGAAGATCTTGAATCTTCACTTGGAGATTTACTTGCAATACTAGATATTTCCTTTTATACATCCAAAGCTTCTTGCATTGCTTCAGTCAAAGCATTTTTTCTTGCACATTTAAAAGACACAGAAATGGAAATTGGTAAAGCAGAGGAATAAAAGTCAATCTGAATGTCTAAACTAGGTTTGGATGTCTCGGGAATTTTATTGAGAATTTTAAGGAATATTTTATTGAATTTTTTTATTTTTTCTTTAAGACTCATTCTAATTTTGGATAATTCTACTAATAAAATAGATGAAGACTTATCATCCCTAGATTTCTTAATGAATAAATCCTCAAAGGTATCCCAATTAGTAATAGAAATAACTTGCAATGAGAAATACTAAGTAGAAGCTTCTCCTTCGAAAGTATATGTAAAAAGTCCACATACAATGTCTTCATGCTCAACATCTCTTAGATGAACAACTAACATAAATTTCTTGATATGATCATCAAGAGTTTCTTTTGATTCTGGACTAAATTTTGGTAACCATTTATCTGGATTTTTCGGTAAATCATGTTGATTACTAGGAACATTGAATGCTCACAGAGCTCTCCATGGAGTTCTCGGTACTCCAGCCATAGTATTTGGTTGACAAGGAGGTGATGGAGGAGGATATGGAATATGAGACATATGTAAAGGTGTATGTAAAGGAGGAGTGGAGGAAGGATTATTTCCAACAGTTTTAATTATGGTTTTTTCTAATCTAGACAGGAACTTGGAAAATAATAGTTTCGATACCTAACCTATGTATCGGTGCTCTTGTAAGAACACTTAACTCTTGGATAACAAAATATATAGAATCATAATATCCTTGAGAATTTTCTCCTTGATTTATTATATCTTCTATTCATTGTTTTATTTGTCAAACTTTTGGAGAACTAAGAAAACTGGAAGAAATATCACTTACAATTCTTCGAATTGAAGATTCTAACGGTGCAACAACAAAATATATTGTGGGTGAAGTTGATTTACTTGAATGGTCTTTGGTTTTGTTGGTTGTTTCGACCATTCATTATCATATGACCCTCCTTCTAGCGCCAAAATGTTGATAGTCAAATATGACCATGTTCAACATTCAGGAATTCACCTGGTCATGATCATGATTAGACCCTTATCCGTTGTAAATGATGATTCTGATTGGTTTAGTTCTAGTTACCTAAAACTATCCTAATCTACAAAATAAATAAAAAACTAAATCCAAAATATATACACTTGCTAATTGATTGTAGATATTTTATCTTTTATTAAATAACTAATTGAAATATAAATATATACAAATTCAAAACTATCTACAAGAAAATGACTAATTCTAATTATCATAAAAGTTACCCCTATGAAAGGGGATTTTTGTTTTCTCTTTAAGAATAATAAGTGTTTGAAATAAAAATTAAAAAATGAACAAAATCAAATAAGGCTAAACAAATCTAATGCTCGGGTATTAATTCAACTATTATATGAATTGAGTAAGATTAACAATATTCAAAATATATAGATATTCAAAACACATGTTTGAAAATATCCACTGAGTATGAATTAAAAAAAATGCTTAAATAATTAACACAGATTTTTAATCAAGACAATATTCATATATATAAAAGTAACTGAAATAATGTATTAAAAGAGAGATGAATCGATCAAATTCATCAACAATAATCAATTAAACCAATTGTAGTTCAAGTAACACATTTTCCAGCTAAGACTTTAATTTCAAAAATGAACACTCAACTATTAGTAACAATACCGAATATGGATTGCTTATATTAATATTCAAAGTCACAAAAGGATTAAGTATAACGTATCAAAACGAAAACGTGTACAGTAGTGCATAAGTTTCTCTCTTTCTTCAAAAACTGAACCCCCCCTTATAATATTTATTTCATTGTTTTATAATGAAGGAATTCAAAATGGAACTTAACCTCCATAAATATAAACAATTATCTATTTAGAATGGGAAGTTAACAAAATTATTTAATTTCCCAAACTATTTTAACAAAGTACATGAAATAAAAATTAACTAACTCTTTAATTTTTTAAAATCCTGCATGGGAAACTAATTCTTCTATTTTCCTATGTTCCTCCAAGTCTTTTCTTTTACACCTGTAAAACAAAAACAAAAAGACAAAAAATAATAAAACATAAAGCAAAATTAGAGTTGCTACAGAATTTTAAATTCTGTAGCAACTCATTTATTATTAATGAAAATAAAAAATGAAATTAAACTAAAAACATTAAACTCATACCAATAAACAAGACATTTTAATCATTGAGTATTATTAGACATAGTCTTACATTATGAGTTAACGAAAATGTTAACTTATGGTGAGTTGATGCTAACTGTTTATCTCTTTTTGTCCTGCTTGAGATCTGAATCCTGTCTTTTTTGGCTATCGAACAAAGATTTATTTTATGCTTAAGTAATTGATTTTCTAATTCCAAATCAATTAAGTTTTCCTGTAACACTAGAACCACTGAATAATATTTATCCTTCTAGAAAACAACCTCCAGATTGGGATCGATTTTAGTTTTTTCCTTCTTTGTTTCTTCAGTGACCTTTTCAACCGGTTCCTGTGAAAATTTGTGTTGAGGGGATAATACTTCTTGATTTCTAACCAACTCTTCATATTCAATTTGGAAAGGAGAATCAATCTTATAACTTTTTTCTGGACTTATTTCTGAGCATCCTCGATATTTTCCTTCCTTGTCGCTTGTTCATAAAATGGACTAAAACCCTAGAATCATCATTCTCTTTGTTAACAGGTGGGTCACATTTGGATGCAAGAGAAGAGGATATAATTTGTTTGGAATCTCTAGAAGAATTATGAGGTGCTTCACTAAAAGAGAAATACTTTGTATTGAGGTTAAACTTTACAACTTGATTGCATGTAACCCTCACAATGTTTTGTTGAGAAATAGAATTTTGAGGGTAAGACAAAAAAGGATCTTGTACGAGATTTAGGGTTTCTACCTCAAAAATATGAGTCTGTAAATCTAACTCGAAACTCTCCTGAATCTGATTTCTTTTGACAAAATATTCCCAAAAATCACCATTTTGTTTTAGTTGAAACTCAACTAAAATTTTCATTAAACCATGGTGAAAAAAATTCATTTTTGAACCGATATTTTTTCTCTGATAAAATTGTGCCATTTTCGAAAGGATTTTAAGAAAGAAAAATGGCATGTTCAATTCGTAATCCATGAATACCATTAACAGTCGAAAATGATATATAAATAAAAGGATATATCTTCCCTCAGAGGTGATAAAACCCTTTATAACACTTAGCAAAAAATGCCATTTTTATTTGACTAGAGATATAAGCATACCTTTGTAATCATATTTTCATTCAGGGGAAACCAAGATTTCTGACCATGGAATATCCTTCACTCTATTGGTCTTAGACCAAAATTCCCCTTTTAATGGAAATTTAGTCACCCTGGCTATTAATACTTCATCTACCCGTAACTCTAAATCTCCAATTTTAGTGCGTTCTCCATTGAAACTTAGTGAAAAATATTTGGTGACCTGGGAATTGTAACCATTAAACATGCGCAATAATTATAACCAACCAACCCTTTGAAAGGTTGGAAATTAGTCCTCATGAGCTTCAATAATCTCGACACTAGGTCCGACTCTGGAAATCATGCCCATTTTGATAGTTTACTATACCATAGTTCAAAAAACCCTCATGAACGTCCAATAGGATTTCGCTCACAAAAACACGAAACAAAACTTCGATACATGAGTAAAAAAATATATCGATTTGAGGAACTTTACCATATACAACATTTGACCTGAAGTAATAATTCATGAATATGGTGCGACAGTAAAACACTATACATGGAGGAGAGTAGGTAAACTTTGGGAAAAGAGATATATTCATCTATAGTTTGAAAAGATCCTGATCGAATATCCATTAAATCCATTTAGAACTATGATGATGAAGTTAGACCTGATGTCCCAATATATAATATCAAGCAACTATTTTTTAGATCGTGAGAATCATGGTAATAACACGATTATGACATGCCAAATAGGATTTCGTAAATTACGATTTATTGTTGGAACATTAATATTTTATCCAAACAAAACATGTTAATAAAAATTTAAACCAACAATATAATCAAATATTATAGCTTTCCAAATACTGTATCTCATGTAAAATCTTGTTCAAAGTGTGTATGTGAGCAAAATTGTCAAGGTCATAAAAATTAGAAACATTTGATAACTTGGAAGTCAAAATTCCTAAAAAAAACTTTTATGAAATGAAAATATATCCAAAACAAGAATGTCGTTAAATACTAAATGAAAATGAAAATTTCTTGAGAATATGATCAACAAAAATTGTTCAAACTCAAGTGAAAAGAAAAAAAACTTTTTTCATTTTCAAAATTAAAAGAAAAGAAGGGTCCCAAATTTATTTATATCACATAATTTGGGAGGTTATTGTCCACCACAACACATAGACACCCACCATTTAGGACATCTGACCAAGTTGAAACAGTCTCGCATAGTGAAATATTTTATCGCTTCCTTTGACAACTTGGGTTTTTGAACAGAGGGAAATACAAATGACTTCTTCCAGGAATGATTTATAAATGGCCTCAATGATTAAATATGAGCTCAGGTCATCATGGATTTCCCCCAGACTTGGTTGTAAGAAACCAAAAATTCCAAGTAGGCACAATAGGTCATCTTGGCCCAGAGAAAAAAAACCCACTTTTTTTCCCCACCCAAAACTAACCACCCCTACTCCTCAGGCCCCTCCTCTCAAGGTCCAAAAATTAACATGGGAAGAAATTTGAATGCTAACTCAAGGGTCTTTGCTACAATTATGATGATAAATAATTTCCCAAGAAAAAGTGTAAAGAACATATACTTTTTATGGATATTTCATAGGATGTTTTTTATGAAGAGGTTGAGGTTTCACCTGAAAAAGAGCTACACAAAAGATTTGATCCTACACCGCCCTCTAATCCTTCTGAATATGATCCATTGATTTTATTGAATGCTCTCACTATTCTTTATTCTCCCCAAACCCTCAAATTAATTGGTTACATTAAGCATAGGAAATGCATCATCCTAGTTGACAGTGGTAACACTCATAATTTCATTCATCATCGCCTTTCTCAAGAAGTCAATTGTTATATCTATGTTGTCAACAATTTTCAAATCATTATTTCCTGATTCCATGAAATGTGGGGGGCGTTGTGAAAATTTGTGCCTACAAATTGCTCAGTATAACCTGGATTCTCACATGTTTTCTATTGACATGGGTGGTTATGACATTGTTCTTGGTGATGAATGGTTATGCACTCTTGGCCCCATCAACATGGATTTTAAGAAATTAACCATGCAATTCCAACAGGAAGGAAAACAATAAAAATTCCAAGACATTACAACACGGTCTCTAGAGATAACCAGTTCCCACCGCATGGAACATTTCCTGAAAAAAGTTCATTCTGGCATCATTTCCCAACTCCATTCCATTCAAGTAGCTGAGAAGCCCTCAATACACCCCAATTTTCAAGCGATCATTTCTCGCCATCCCACTATTTTCCAAACTCTCCAGGGACTTTCCCCCTCCCGTGAAGACTATGACCATTCCATTCCTTTAATATCGGGCGGTCTTCCTCCCAATGTTCACCCTTATCGTCATCCCTTTGCTCAAAGAAATGAAATTGAGCAAATTATCCAAGAATTGTTAGAAGTGGGTGTTATCCATCCCAATACCAGCCACTGCTCTTCCCCTATTGTCATGGTCCTCAAGAATGAATACACTTGGTGCATGTGTCCTGATTTTCGTTCCCTTAAAAAAATTACCATCTAGGACAAATTTCCCATTCCTTTCATAGATGACCTTCTGGATGAACTCAATGGGGCTCAATACTTTACCAAACTTGACTTGTTTTCGGGATACCACTAGATACATATGAAAGAGAATATATCCCCAAGAATGCATTCTGCACTCATGAGGACCACTATGGATTCTTGGTCATGCCCTTCATTCTCTATAATACCCCCTCCACTTTTCAAATTCTCATGAATCATGTCTTTCATCCTTTCCTCCATCACTTTGTGTTAGTTTTCTTTGATGATATTCTCATTTATAGTAAAACCTGGCCAACCCATCTCACCCATGTAGATCAAGTTCTCCATCTCCTCTCTAAGGACCAACTTTTCCTCAAACATTGTAAGTGTGCTTTTGGCGCCTATGAAGTTGAGTACCTAGTTCATATTGTTGGCAAGGACAGTGTAAGGGAGGAACCCAAGAAAATTGAAGTATGAATAATTGGCCTCGCCCTAAAAATCTTAAAAGCCTGCGTGGTTTCCTGGGTTTAATGAGCTATTATCATAAGCTTGCTCAGAGTTGTGGTAAAATTGTGACTCCTCTCACAAATCTCCCTAAAAAGAATGCTTTCAGTTGGAATCCAACAGCAGACCAATCCTTCCAAGCCTTTAAAGAAGTTGTGCACTACTCCTATATTGGCCCTACTTGACTTCACCAAGACCTTTTTTCTAGAATTCGATGCATCTGGGAGACAAATTGGGGCAGTTCTCATGCAAGATGGATGACCTTTGGCTTTCACCAACAAATAGTTGTCAGACCGACATTTGGGCCAATCGATTTATGAAAATGAAATGTTGGATATTTTGCATCCAGTGGATCTTTGGTGCCCTTATTTATTGGGAAAACACTTCCAAAATAAAATGAATCATCAAAGCCTCAAGTACTTCTTGGAACAACAAATTTCATCCCCAAAAAAACAAAAATGGGTGACCAAGTTTTTTGGATATGATTATGAGATTGTTTATAAGAAGGGAAAAGAAAATGTGGTGGATGATGCTCTTTCTAGGAAATATGAAGATGAAGGGTCCCTATTTTCCCTATCATTCATTGTAGCATAATAGCTTCAGTTTGTTCTACAAGAATGGTTTCAAGACCCCAAAATTTCAAGCCTAATCCAAAAACTTCAACAGGATCCACAAGCTTCTTCATGGTACTATTGGCACAATGAAGAGTTTTTCTATAAATTTCACTTGTATTTAAGAAAAAAGTCGGCCCTTAAACCCAAGGTGCTCCTTGAGTTTCACGTTTCACCTACAATGGGCCATTCAGGTTTTACCAAAACTTATGAATGGGTCAAACAATATTTCTCTTGGGATGATATGAAACATGACATCTGCATCTTTGTGGATGAATGTGATACATGTCAATGCAATAAGGGAAAGACTATCAAACCTCATGGTACACTCCAACCACTTTCTCTTCCATCTACTATTTGGACGGATATTTCCATGGAATTCATCGTTGGATTATCCAAATCAAGTAATAAATCAATCATCATGGTGGTAGTGGATCATCTCTCCAAATATGTTCATTTATGTTATCTTCAACACCTTTTTACAACATCCATAGTGGCTCAAATTTTTATGGATAATATCTTCAAAATCCATGGAATCCCTCATTATATTGTTTCTAACCATGATCCCACTTTTACTATAAATTTATGGAAATAACTATTTAGTCTCCATGGAATTGAATTGCATTTAATTGCAAATTATCATCCCCGGACTGATGGCCAAACAAAAGTGGCTAAAAGTGTTTGGAAACATATTTGAAGTGTTTTGCATCTGACAGACAACATCAATGGGTTCAATGGTTACACCTATTGAATGGTGGTACAACACCCCTTATCATACCACCACTCGCATGATTCCTTTTGAAGTAGTCTATGAACATAAACCACCATCGGCTCTCCCATACATGTCATGTGTCTCCAAGGTTTAGGAGGTTGACCACAACCTTACCATCTGCATGAACATTCTCCATAATCTCAAAGACAATCTGTTAATGGCTCAAAATCACATGAAGTAGCAGGAAGATCAGGGTCGTTCGAAACATTAATTTGTTGCAGGGAATTAGGTATTTCTCTGCCTCCAACCATACAAGAAGTCTTCAATCAAATCCCAATAATGTCAGAAACTTGCACCAAAGTTTTATGGTCCTTATACTATTATCAAATGTGTGGGGCTAGTGGCTTATCAATTATCTTTTCCCAGTCACTCCAGGCTACATCATATTTTTCATGTCTCATGCCTGAAGAAAGTGATTGGAACCAAATTCCACACCCAAACCATCCTACCAGAGTTGGATGAATAAATTTCTATTTGGTTGCATCCAAAAGCCATATTGGTGATCTAGGTGGATATTGGTGGCCACCCACCTATTCCAACTTGTTCCTCTTGGAAGTTTTTAGTTCAACATGTTCTATTGTACTTATTTGTAATTGTGGGTTCTACACTTCTGGGGTTTTCTGGATCCCTACACACATTCCATGTGGATACTGGTGTCCTCCCACCTAATCCAACTATCTTATTTTGGAAGTTTTCATGTCAGTACATCTTTATGTACTTCCAGGGTCGTTTTAGGGCCCTAAACAATGTTTTTTTGGCTTACCGCTGTCAAAATGTAGATGAAGTCAAATTTTGATGGCATGATGTGTAGTTCTAGAAAATACCTTTCCAATGTGCTATCACATGAATAAAACGAAGGTTGTATGCAAAAGTTATGGCCCCAGGAATTTGAGGTACCAACTTACCCATCAGGGCCCACATAAATTTTAGTGTTTCATCTCCTAGGGTTAGGTTTTTGGATGTCTATGGTTTTGGAATTCATGAGTAATGTTAAAAAGGCATATGGAGCCTCATTGTAATCATTCTTATCAGAAGGATGCACGTATCAAGCCACATTTCTTCTCAAAGATAACTACCACCATTCGAGCAAGTTGTTTTCCAGTTCTGTAGTTTTACAGTTTCAACCTATTTTATTTATTCAATAGATGTTATTGTTCACTGGACATATATTTTTGTTCTCTGTATCTATGTTTTATTTTATTCAGTCTGTTATTCTTTTCGTTCTGCTCATAAATCTGGATCAGTGGTATCAAAGAGGTCTACTTTTCATTTATTTTTCTTCATGCATGTCCCCGAAAATATATGGGTATAAGAAGTTGGGACTCAAACCATTCGATCCTTTGCAATATCGACCATGTCGAGCCCAAAAACAACCCATGGTGGACAAGAAGAAATATGATGGAGCAAGATATATTTTTAAATGTTGCTTAAGGAATCCCTTGCACGACAAAGAAACAAAATGATGGACAAATTTGCACAGATTCTTCGATGATTTCCCACAGGAGACACATCTTCATCAAGTGACCATGAAACCCCCTTCAAGGTATAAGTAAATTTTTATATTCCATTATTTGAAGGACTGACAAATGCGGATGTTGTAGATAAATGGTTGAATCTGCTCGAAGGGTATTTTTAGATCCATAATTTTTCCGATAGGGAAAATATTACTTTTTCACTCCTCAAGGCCATCCCCATGTTAAGGACTGGTAGGATACTTACTCTGATAAAAGGTCCATAGAGGAATCTGCAATATTTCTGGTCTCCCCCACATGGGATTCCTTCAAGGTTTCCATTAAATAGAAATACTACCTTGTTGGAATCTATGAGGACTAGTACACAAGATGGACCACACTGCGTTAGAAAAGGGACCAGACAGTACCAGATTTCACCAATATTTTCCATACCCTACGCACCAAATTTGGTATCAAACACTCTGAACGACATCTAGTGCTCAAATATCGCGGTTTTCTGCATAGATACATTCAAACAGAAATGGATTTTCTGGACATCACATCATTATGTGTAGCTTATAGATATGTTTTCAAGATTGAGCAGAAATTTAAGCAGAAGAGGCGAGAGTTTGGATCTGCAAACTCTCCACAGCCAAAGCAAGGAAAAGGTATTCCTAACCCAAAAAAAAAAGGATAGAGAAAATATGGACACTCTCAAGACAACCAGTCCAAGCTGCAACCCAAGAAGGTTAATGAGAATTCGAAGAAGGACACAGGAAAATGGTGTGAATACCATAAAATCCCTTGACACAACACCGAAGAATGTCGCTCCAAGCCGTCACTAGTGGCCGAGATGAAAGCTTCCAAGTTAGAGGCATATTTTTACTCTGAATCAAATACAGAAAGTGGGAATCAGATCATCAATGAAAAACCCAGTGCCACTATCGCTACCACCAAATTCCAAACAAGTGAACCAGAAGAACCAAAGGAAGGGGAACACCTATTTCACTCACATATGTGGGTAAAGGGAACTCGGATGCATTTCATTGTCGATAGAGACAATTAGAAGAACTTGGTTTCAGAAGAGGTCATCAAGAAGCTAGAACTGCTAATAACACTGCACCCACATCCCTACACCATCAATTGGCTTCACCAAGTACGAGATCTATGCATCAGCCAACAATGTCGTTTTCCCTACAACATCAATACCTTTAAAGATGAGATATTGTGTGATATTGCTCCCCTTGAAGTTTTGTGATGTTCTTTTAGGACAACCATATTTTTGGAAGCGACATTTTGTGTATGAGTCTAGACCCTACAGTGTTATTATTACTTTGGGTAGACAATTGTACAGGATACCAGAGGTAGCATCGCCTACTACTCTTTCTTTAATCTCTACTAAGCATAGTAAAGTCATTTCACAGACCGAGAAGTTTGTATTCTTTGTTATTTGTGCTCACATTAAGTATAAGGTCTCCACCACATCTTTGAACTCTACACAAAGCCTCTCTTTGAAGCAGAAGAAAGTGGACAAGATCATGGAAGAGTACAAAGACATCTTCTCCTCACCCACCGAGATATTGATGCACTTCCAAGTCAAGAATCCAATTGATCAAACCCTTGGTGTCACACTGCCTAATGGACCAGTCTATCATCGCTCGTTGATGGAAAATGAAGAAATCAAGTCCCATATCCAAGAGTTGCTTCAAAAGGGGCACATCATACCCAACTCCTCCCCTTGTAGAAGCTTGATTGTGCTGGTGCAGAAGAAAGATGGGACCCAACGACTATGCATTGATTATAGAGCATTAAACAAAATAATAGTCATGAACCGATACCCAATTTCTTGAATTGATGACCTTCTTTACCAAATCAATGGGTCAAAGTTATTCAACAATATTGACCTAAAGTATGGATACCAACAAGTTCCCATCAAACCAAATGATGTATGGAAGACAACTTTCAAATCTAAAGCAGGTCGCTTTGAATGGTTGGTCATGCCCTTTGCCTTAACAAATGCACCAATAAATTTCATGAGGTTGATGGATGATGTATTGAGACCCTTCACCAACTCTTTTTTGGTGGTATATCTGGATGACATCGTCATCTTCAATATAACTTGGGAGGAGCACATACATCATATTCAACAGGTTTTGGGCACTATGCGGCATCACAAGCTATATGCCAACTTGGGAAAATGATCCTTTGGCATGAATAGGGTCCAATACTTGGGATAAATGTGGATCCATATAAGATACAAGTCATTTGTGACTGGCCAACCCCAAACACACTAATCGAGCTTTGAGGATTCTTGGGGATTTCCAACTTCTACCAAAGGTTCATGTTGGGATTCTCCCATATTGCATGGGCCCTCAGCCAAGTAACCAAGGGCGGTGGCAAGGACAATGTTTCATGGGTGCAGGCACAAAAACAAGCATTTGATTTTCTAAAGCATCGCTTGTTCTCATCTCCAATACTCTCCTTACCTTATCTACAATAATTGTTCAAGATTGATATTGATGCCTCCGAGTATGTTGTCGGCGAAGTTCTCACTCAACATGGTCATCTAGTAGCATACCATAGTGAGACACTCTTAGATACTATCCAGAAATACCCCACCTATGACAAATAAATGTATTCCATTGTGCAAGCCTGTTGCCAATGGAAACGTTACATTCTGGAAAAGGAGACAATCATCCACACTGATCACAAGCCTCTGCAATTCATACAGACACAAGGGAAGTTGCAGAACGACCTCCATCAAAAGTGGTCCACATACCTACAACAATTCCATCTCAACATAAAGTATAAAATAGGAAGCACAAATCGTGTCGTTGAATACCTCAGTTTCCATCCCATTGTTGTACTCACCACATTGCTCCATTCCCGTGGGCATGAGGCATCTGAGTAGCCCCAACTCTATCAGTGTGACCCTAACTTTTCCACCACCTAGAATGTCACCTATTTTCACATTCAAGATGGATTGTTATGCCATCTAGGCCACCTTTGTGTTCCCACAAGCGAGTGTGAAAAGATGATTTGGGAGGCTCACTATAGTCGAATGGCAGGACATTTTGTCTTGGAGAAAACTGTGGTCGTTCTACAAAAGAATTTTTATTGTCCAAAACATAGACAATACATCAACAAGTATATTAGTTCTTGCACTCCCTGTGCCATTACCAATCCAACCATCAAAAATAAAGTCTTATACACTCCTCTTCCTTCTCCCGAGAGGCCTTGGGAATCCATCTCGATGGATTACATGTCTGGCCTTACTTCCACCAAGCATGGTAATGATTGTGTATTTGTGGTGGTTGATCAGTTTTTGAAGATGGCCATCATCACAACCTGTAAGAAGAGCATCATAGCGACAAATATTGCCAAGGTCTTCTTCGAATGGGTGTGATTCTATTTTTGGATACAACATACCATCACCTCAGATTGTGACAACAAGTTCCTCGACACATTTTGGTCGAGTATCTGGTCACTGTTGGAAACCAAGCTCACTAAATCCAGTATTTTTCACCCACAAACATATTTCTAGACAGAGGTCGTCAATCAGATGATTGTGCACATCTTGTGCATGTACAACTCTAAGAATCTGGGTACATGGGATGAGAGTCTTCCCTATGTTTATCACAGCTACAACAGGGCCCTCTATAGCTCCACCGACCATAGCCCATTTCAGGTAGGGCTGGTATTCCAAACCTTGGGTCCCATTGATGTTGCATTACCTCTTGGAACCACACATGCATAATCTTCTCATGTTCAATTTGAGGCCGGTAGAGCCACCACATTCATTGAGTGGATTCAACACATCTACAAACAGGTCCATGAAATGAATACGGATTATTAAAATATGATTAACACAAAATAACAGAGATACAGTAAAACTGGTTTTCTATTCAATAAGGAAATAAGATGAAACTGTAAAATGCAGCGGAAAACAAGTTTGTTGGAATGGTGGCGGATTATCTCTGAGAAGATATGTGATGGTTGCGCTCATTCACCATAAGATTGTTACAATGAGGCTCTAAAGGAATTTGACAATAAACATGAATTTCAAAAACCCTAGACATCCAAAAACCTAACCCTAGGAGATAAAGCACCAAAATTCATGTGGGCCCCGTTTGGGTAAGTTAGTACATAAACTTCTCGGGGTCGTAACTTTTGCATACGATCTTTGTTTTAGGCGCAGGATAGACTTTTGGAAAGTTCTAACCGAGAAGAATTGTTAGCATTAGAAGTCACTCCTGGATTGCGGTAGGAGAAGAGCCCAACGCCCATCACTTTATGTCACAAATAAATTTAATGGGTGATCAAATGGGTAGAGACCCCGAAAGGTATCACTCTAACTCAAGGACCAGGCCTGGTATGTAAAGAACAAAATAGGTCTTGATCTAACTTTCGTCAATGATTTGATTGTAAAATGAGTAGGTGGAAGACTTGGTGAGAGGTGTGAGCAAGACTGCCTTGGGCATTAGGCCTTTCAACAACTTGAGGAAGAAAAACTCAGAATACAAGATCCTCTTGGCTCTGAGTTTCGGGGAACTGAAGGGTGATTTGAATGGATCCTCCAATTCCAAATCCTTCAGCGTTGATAAAATACAATAACTGATTAGAAACAATGAAACTATTACAGTGATCCAACCTAAATCATCCTATAACAACGCAACTCGACTGGATCCTCCAATTCCGAGTTGTTCTAACACAGTGTAAATAAAGAGATGGAAAGAAGTTGACATTCATAAGGCAAGAAGTCTCAAGTGCCAATACATAACTAAAGAAACCAGTGCTTCGTTAAAACTTTACAATCGGGAGCCTAGCTCAACCATCGATAGATTAAAAAATGGAGAAAACGCATACATATAATCAAAACAAAACAACAACAACGAAAACGAGACACCGCATTAAAAACATTGCGTCTGCATGTCTTATAGAAGTCTGAGCATGCAGACTCTGGACGATCGTGCATTTATGACAGACGCAATCAGACTGTTTACTGTCCTACAGATGAATCGACATGCTTTTAATATTTTGTCAGAATTTCCATTTATGGCGGAGACGATGTCTAACCAACTCCAACAACTTCAATAACTGATTCCTTGGGATTAGGAACAATCCGGGTCAACTCTGCCCTCTGGGACGTGGAGGTCTTCTCACGGTGCCACCTGGATCAGCTGAACGGTCTAATGGACAGGTCGTGGAGGATCTGGTGTGCTTGATGTGGAATGGGGAAAGGGAGTGATCACGGAAACAATAGGGGTGAGACACATGCCAAGAAAAAGGGGCGAAGGTGGAGGGATATAATGGTAATGGGGGACACATTATTTATGGGAGGCTGATGTGGAAGGGAGTAGGACAAATGTCAAAGGATGAGGATGGGCCAAAGCGAACGGGCCCTGTCACACAGTCAAGTGGAGAACAGATGGCAGGGGAGGAAGCGGTAGAGAAGGCGACACGATAGGAAGGGGGCCCCACGTTAATACCACACCATTTCGGAACCCCCCCTGTTTATTAAAGGCAGAATGGCATGGGGGGTCCGGAATCGCTTGAGCGTCGTCGATCTGGGCATCTCAATCTCGACCGTTTGAGAGATGCGTGCTTGATTCCGGACCCCCCGTTAAAGGCAGAATGGAAAGGGGGCTCCAGAATAAAACCTCAGTCGTAGATCTGGGCAGGCAGATCTTGGTCGTCCGAAACTACCTGCTTATTAAAATGACGCGCCCACCCTCCAAACTTGGAAAAATGGGTTTTCTGAATCTCTTTCTTTTCCCAAGGGGACTCTTCTTTCAGGAGATCACCCCCTTCATGATTATGTGCTAACATTAGGCTCCATGGGGGATGACACGCCCCCTGCGGGCTGCCGAGAACTCTTTTGTAGCTTCAATGCCTTGTTGTTGGGCTATGGAGTCATTGTTTAAAACTTAAAGATAAAAGAAAAACAATATATACAACTGCAAATGAGCCATGTACAGCTCAAGAAAAACATCTTTTCAGGAAATGAAAATTTACAGGGCCATTGAAAACTTCTTGATCCTTCAAATCTCACAACCTGTAGGTATTATTTGAAAATACTTCAGAGATTTTGAAGGGCCTGACCCATAGGGATATAAATTTATCGTTTTTTCCCTTGTCTTGCTTAGGAGCATCCCATTTCAGTACCAGGTCTCCTATCTGGAACTCTTCCTTCTTGGCCTTCTTATCAAAAACCTGCTTGATCTTTTGCTGATGGTCCTAAATTCTGTTCATTACCTGTTCTCTGGCCTGCTGGACCTCTACCAGTTGATGAATTCTTCTGATCATATTATCAGGCTCTTCTTGATAATCCTTGAAGAACTTTGCTACTGGAATGGCTAGCTGAGAAGGGAAAACAACTTATGCTCCATAAACTAATTGGAAATGGGAGATGCCTATAGATCTCTTTGTGGTCACTCGATCGACCCATAGAGTGAATTTCAACTTTGAATCCCAGGCCTTTTTGTTGTCCTCCAATAGTCTTTTGATGATCCTTATCAGGCTTTTGTTGGAGGACTCTGCTAAACCATTTCCCTGGGGATAGTATGGGGTGGAGTGAATCAGTTTGATCTTGAATTGCTCACAGAACTTGGCTAATGGCTCAGCCTTGAAAGAGGCTGCATTATCAGTGACAATTTTTCTTGGGCAGTTGAATCTTGTGATGAGGTCTTCCAGGAGTCTAATGATTACCTTGTGGGAAGAACTCTTGGTGGGAATAGCTTCTATCCACTTAGTAAAGAAATATGTGGCAATTAGGATCCATCTTTGCTGCCCACTGGAAGCAGGGTGGATTTCTCCAATAAAATCTAGGCCCCATTGCTGGAAAGGTCTCGAAACAACTACATGCTTTAAAGGAAGAGATTTAAGTTCTTGCTTTCCTGAAAATCTTTAGCATTTGAAGCAGGCTCTAACCTTTCTACAGACATCAGTGAATAAGGTGGGCCAGTAATACCCATCCCTGAGGATTTTGTAGGCTGTGGTCTTCCAAAAATGATGCCCTCCACATAGGTTGCTGTGAAATTCAACAATGATCCCGTCAGCCTCTAGTGGATTCATACATTTCAAAAGCACCCCCAGGGGGTATTTCCAATATAAAACTTGATCAACAAGGCAGTATATGACTTCTTTGAGCTTCAGAGCTCTTGCCTTGTTTCTTTGCAAGACATCTGGAGGCCGCAACTCCTGCAGAAAATATATGACATCCTTATACCAAGGACATCGAGCCAATAGGGGCTCTGCTTGAGGGTCTACATCAGACAGATGATCCTGCTAATTTCCTGAGCATTCATTGATGAAACCTACCCCCAAATCTTTGCAATTTGCTTTAGCCAATAGCTTGGCTAAACCTTGACCTTTGATTAATTTGGTAGGCCTTATTTCCAAGTCAAACTCAAGGATCTTGGCTATCCACTTACTCCTCCTCACGTCTATATCAGGCTGAATAAGAATGTCCTTAACAACAGCCGAGGGGACATAGGCAATGATATTCGACTGTAGGACATAGGTTCTAAAGGCTTTGAGAGCCTTTACCAAGGCATAGGCATGCTTCTCCATAATGTTGTACCTGACCTCGACATCCCTTAGAGATTTTCTAAAATAGGCAATAGGCTGCTCTTTCCTAGCATCATTTGTCTGTAATAAAACAACAGCCACCATGTCAAATGAGGCGAAGGAAAAAATAAGGAAATCCTTTGAGTAATTGGGACTAATAAGCACAAGATCTTCTGTCAAGGCCTTCTTTATCTTATCAAAGGAATTTCGAGCTTCAGAGGTCCACCTCACTTCATTTTCCTTTCTCAACATGGTTGTTATAAGCTTTACCACCTCAGTAAAGTTAGAAACAAACCTCCTTAGAAAATTAACCTTACCAAGGAAAGACTGGACTTCTTTCCTGGATCTTGGGATTGCCAAGGCTTGGATTGCTTCAACTCTGCTAGGATCAATTTTGACTCCTTCTGCTGATACTATGTGGCCCAGTAACCTTCCCTCCTTCATAGTGAACAAAGATTTTTTGGGATTCAATGAAAGGCCAAAAATCCTGCATTTCAGAAAAACTTTCTTGAGATGACAACAGTGTTCTTTATCAGATTTGAAAAAGACTGTTATGTCATCCAGATAGATGACCACAAACTTATCCTTTTCCCTAATGAAATCTATGTCCATGGCACGTTGAAATGTTGCCCCTACATTCATCAACCCAAAAGGCATTTTAGCATACATGAATGTGCCCCATGGAGTGGTAAATGTCGTATTTTCCCTGTCCTCCAGCAAAACAAAGATTTGATTGTAGCCAGAGAAGCCATCAATCATGGAAATTCTGGATGCTCCTGTTACCCTCTGCAATATATGTTCCATATTTGGTAAGGGGTAATTGTCCTTTCGTGAGCTCCTGTTCAGGTTTCTAAAATATACACAGAGTCTAATTTCTCCATCTTTCTTCCTTACAGGGACCAAGTTGACCACCCACTTTGAATATCTCAATGGCACGATGATCTGGGCATGTAGCACCTTCTTCACTTCTCTCTCCATGATAGGCAACAACATAGGATTGATCTGTCTTAGCTTCTGCCTAAATGGATTTGCCTCCTTTTTAAACGGGATTTTATGCTCAATGATGGAAGTGTCATAAGTTTTGAGATCTTCATAGGTCCAGGTGAAAACATCAACAAACTCCCTCAATAGTTCAGCGTATTCAGCCCTCTATTCCTTTGTCAGATTCCTTGACAATCTGACAAACTTGGGTTCATTCTCGGTGCCAATGTTGCACTGATTTGTATCAGAATCATCCTATGAGATTTTCCCTTTCAATTCCACATCATTCCTATCAAAAATCTTTTCCAAAGGAACCAGTCCCCTTGGAATATGATTGTTGGGCAGCTGCACAATGTCGTGCTCTACAATCTTACTTTGAAAATTACCACCATCAAGCCTTTCTTCAAAAACAGAGTCTTGGTCAATATGCATCTCTGAAAATTATTTGACAGTCTCCAAGAATCTTTTGATCTCGAGATCATCCTCGAACACCTTCCAATGTTTGACATTTTCAGGTATGGAGGGCCTATATTTTACTTCTACATCGTATTTGAATTTTGGTGGTAAGGGCACTTTGAAATTGCTTGTTGATGTAGCCAAGGAATCTGCCATTGTGTTCTTCTCTCTTGGGACGAAATAAATGTTAAATTCTGAGAATAAACTGTCAATTAGGTCCCATGCCTCATTTCTATAACTCCTGAGTCGAGGGTGCTTGGCCTGATAAGCATTTATGATCTACTGGACTATCAATTTTGCATCTCCAAACACTGCTACCTCCTGAATTCCCATTTCCTTTGCAGCTCTTAATCCTAGAACAAGAGATTCATATTCTGCCACATTGTTGGTTGTTTCAAATTCTATCTTGTATGACAGAGCTATGGTTTCCTAAGAAGGGGACACAAAAAATACTCCGGAACCGGCACCTTCCCTGGAAGAGGTTCCATCAAAGAACATTTTCCAGATGGAGGTGAAGGGGGGAGACAATTCATGAGAAGTGGTGGGCTGCTTTCTGAGTTTTAGAAGAGGCTCGGGAGCATTAGTGAGTTGCAGTAGATTGGAACCTAAATCAGTATCAAGGGCGAATATAGGATGGTTGGTAGAATTGGCTTCGTCATTGATTATATAGGCCACCTGGGATTCTCTGTATAGTCTCCTATGTTCTCCTCCGAACACAGGAATAGTAGCATAGGTTAGGTCCATCTGCAGAGTCCCCCCCAATCTTTTTATCCAAGATCTTTATAACAACATACCAAACTTGGGGGGGACATCAGCCACTACAATGTCCATAACCACACTTTTCATGGGCAATTGAAATAAGGTCACGACCAGGTCTTTGATGACTCCTAGGCATTGAACTTTCCTGGAGTCAAAGGAATAGAGGTCATGATAGGCTCTGGTGACTTCTAGTCCTAATTCTTCCATGATATTTTTGGGCATGAGGTTGTGGGAAGCCCCTGAATCCATCAAAAAATTGTGCAGTACCTTGTCATGTATGCTCAAGGATGTGTAGAAGGGAGGGGATGAATCATTCTTGTCTTCTACCATAGGACCTGGAATGACTACAGGCTTTTCATATTGCAATTTTATGGAGTCTGTGGGAAGGCATGAGGCTTCGAACTGTAATAGCTCAAAGAGGCACTTTTTGAATGCTTCATGTTTGATCAGTTCAGAGAGGGGCATAGGGATTCTAATTTTTTGAATTTCATGCTCGAAGTTAAAAGAAGATGTAAGATTTGGGATCTCCCTTACTTCAGGAACATGACTCTGGACCATGGGAGAGAGGGGTTGGGCCTTCTTAACTTCATTGTTGTCTGCTACTTCATTAGCATGTTTCTCTATTCTAGTGAGATACTCAGGAACATCAGGTGCTCCTAGCTTTTTCTTGGATCTCAGGTTATACTTGCTTTGGCTGCTGCTAGCCTTGTCTCCCTTACTAAGTTCATTTAGTTGATTGTCCATGAGAGATTCCTCATATGTTGATTGAGTGAGATGAGGAAAAGGAGGAATTTCTCCGAAGCAGTGGATTTCGGAATCAAGCCTGTTTGTTTCCCCTTCTTCCTCATTAGCCACAAAATTATTTTGAAGAGGGGCCTGAATTTTCTGGTCTTCTCTATCTCTTCCTCTCTGGTCTATTTGCATAGTTAGGGGAGAAATATTGTTTTGCCTCTTGAAGCTCCCTTTGTTTTCAGAATTTTGAGGATTTCTGTATGCATGCTTCCCCTCGACCTTCATTTTCTCCATCTCTGCAGACAGAGACGTCACTATCTTGGTCAGCTCATCCACTTGAGGGTGAGGCACAGAGGTTCCAGAAGTTGAGGCTTCGGATATTCCCTTTCTTTTGTCTGCATCAGTCTTATTCCTCAGTCTGTCAACTGCCAATACATTAGATTCCACCTCTATGGCCGCATCTTGCATTTGAGCTAGGGAGGTAGCTCTTATTTCTCTCAATAGAAGACAGAAGTCAGGGTCGAATGCACTAGCATAGGAAATTTTTCCAGAGGCTTCTGTGGGATTTATCTCAGCAGGGATCCTATTATACATCTTATTGAATCTTTTGGAGAAGTCTGAGACAGACTCTCCTTCCATTTTCTTCAAAGACTCGAATTTTGTCATGTAATACATGAAATATTTTTTATATCCCCACTGCCTCAAGAAAGAACTATCTAGATCTTCAATCCCAACAATAGATCTGGGGCCCAATCTCCTAAACCATTTCCTCACTTCACCATCCAAGATCTAGACGAAGAATCTCATCCAGACATCTTCATTTTCAATGTTTAGGTTGCCTGCGTAACTGTAGAAATCAACCAGATGCTCTTCCGCAGTTATGTCCTCTTCCCCAGTGAACTTGGGCATATATTTCAAGTAATCTCTAGCAGGGTGAGGATTCACAGGTTGAGGTAAGATTAAGGGAGCATATTTGGTAGCTATTATGGCGTCCATTCTATTTAGAGGGGGATTAGCACCAACCATAGGAACAACAGGTGTTGAGTAACCAGGAGGAGATGAGGTTTGAAGAGGAAATACAGGAGCTGAGATTACAGAATGAGAGGGGAACTGCAACAAATCTGGAGAACAGGCTTGCGGTCTCAAAGGCATAGAAATTTCCTTTCCCTCAACAACAGTAATAACAGGAGGAGGGGTAGTAAAACCTGGGGTAGGAGAATATTCAGAAGCGTTGGGTATGAACCAAGGTACCACCTCAGGGGAGAGGGGAGTGACAAGAGTTTCTCCTACTAATTCGAGACCAGGAGGAGAAAATCCAGCAGGAACACTCCCAAAATTTAGACTACGAGAAACTCCGACAGAAGGTAATAAAACATGACGAAATTAAGAGGTTGGAGTTTCTACAAAATCATGAAAGTCACCAGAAATACCTATTTTAGCGGTAGAAGTATTGCCTTCAGAGGACTTTCCCTTTCTGATTATCTTCTCTGGGTCAACTTCAGGTGGCGCTAACGGCAGCTAAGGAGTAGACCTTGTGTGTCTGCCTCTAGAAGCCACAGCTGAAACAATGGAGTCGCTTGTGGGTTGGAACCAGTGGGGTCGCTTGTGGGTTGGAACTAGTCGGGTCACCCAATGGAGTCGCATCAGTGGAGTCACCAGGTGCACAGTAGAAATCTTGATAGTTCTTATATCTGATGCACCTTCAGAATCAGTTAATCGTTGTCGTTCAATCCCGGGGAAAATATTCAACTTCGTCCTCGACAACGGCGCCAAAAATGTTAGCGTTAGAAGTCACTCCTGGATTGCGGTAGGAGTAGAGCCCAACGCCCATCAGTTTATGTCACGAATAAATTTAATGGGTGACCAAATGGGTAGAGACCCAGGAAGTTTTCACTCTAACTTAGGGACCAGGCATGGTATGTAAAGAACAAAAGAGGTCTTGATCTAACTTTTGTCAGTGAGTTGATTGTAAAATGAGCAGGTGGAAGACTTGGTGAGAAGCGTGAACAAGACTGCCTCGGGCATCAGGCCTTTCAACAACTTGAGGAAGAAAAACTCAGAATACAAGATCCTCTTGGCTCTGAGTTTCAGGGAACTGAAGGGTGATTTGACTGGATCCTCCAATTCCAAATCATTCAGCGTTGAGAAAATACAAGAACTGATTAGAAACAATGCAACTATTACAGTGATCCAAACTACATCATCCTATAACAACGCAACTCCACTGGATCCTCCAATTCTGAGTTGTTCTAACACAGTGTAAACAAAGAAAAGTAAAGAAGATGGCATTCATAAGGCAAGAAGTCTCAAGTGCCAATACATAACTAGAGCAACCAGTGCTTCGTTAAAACTTTATAATTGGGAGCCTAGTTCAACCATCGATAGATTACAAAATGGCGAAAATGCCTACATATACTCTAAACAAAACAACAACAGAGAAAACGAGACACTGCATTAAAAAAATTGCGTTTGCATGTCTTCTGGCAGTCTGAGCATGCAGACTCTGGACGATCGTGCATTTACAACAGACGCAATCAGACTCCTGACTGTCCTGCAGATGAATCGACATGCTTTTAATCTTTTGTCGGACTTTCCATTTATGGTGGAGACGATGTCTAACCACCTCCAACAACTTCAATAACTGCTTCCTTGGGATTAGGAACAATCTGGGTCAACTCTGTCCTCTGGGACGTGGAGGTCTTCTCATGGTGCCACCTGGATCAACTGAACGGTCTAATGGATAGGTCATGGAGGATCTGGCATGCTTGACGTGGGATGGGGAAAGGGAGTAATCACGGAAACAATAGGGGTGAGACACATGGCAAGAAAAAAGGGCAAAGGTGGTGGGATATAATGGTAATGGGGGACACATTATTTATGGGAGGCTGACGTGGAAGGGAGCGGGACGGATGTCGGAGGACAAGGAGGGGCCAAAGGGAACAGGCCCCGTCACGCAATCAAGTGGAGAACAGATGGCAGGGGAGGAAGCGGTAGAGAACGCAACATGATAGGAAGGGGGCCTCGCATTAATATCACACCATTCTGAACCCCCCCCCTGTTAAAGGAAAAATGCCGAGGGGGCTCCAGAATAATAACTCAGCTGCAGATCTGGGCGGGCAGATCTTGGCCGTCCGAAACGGCTTGCTCATTAAAATGACGCGCCCACCCTCCAAACTTTGGAAAAATCGGTTTTCCAAATCTCTTTCTTTTCCCAAGGGGATGCTTCTTTTAGGAGAGCACCCCCTGCATGATTATGTGCTAACAAGAACATTTTTTTACTAGCCTAGGTCAGTGTTTTTAGCAGTCACCTGGACCCCAAATCCCCAAAAAACGTCGTTTAGGGCCTCAAAATGGCCACGAAAGTTTGGAACCCGAAAAAACTGTCGAAAAACTGCAAAGATGGAAAAAAAAAATCGAGCCAGTGGAATAGGTGGGTGGCCATCGATATCCACCTAGATCAATAATCCCTCCTTAGGAAGAAATGGTATCCATTGCGTTGATTTCCTACATCAGATGAGAAACAAATTGTTGAATTTGGCCTTGGGTGAGCCACTTGCCTTGGTGCAGGAGTTTCCCTACTTCGACGACTCGATAAAATTGGATCCTTTGGTGTCGAGTGCCCTTGATCTTTGTGTCCACAATATGGTCATTGGATGCTTGTTGCATGCCGTCAGGGTTGAGCTCTGTTGGTGTTAATTGATTTTCTATCTCTGAGGTGTCCAATAATGGTGGGAAATATGCTCGAAGGAGAGCCACGTTGAATATTGGATGCAGACCAAGGAAGGGGTAACATTGAGCTCAAAATCATTGTCACCCACAACCTTGGTGATGTTGTATATCCCATAATGGAGTGGACAAAGCTTCTGATGGGGCCCTGTAATGCATTCTTTCTACAAATGCAACCAAACTTTGTCACCCACCTAAAAATTATGTGGCACCTAATGTTGATCATGGAATTGTTTGTAGTTGGAATTAGACTTCTATAGAATTTCTTGAACCTGTTGGAAGATGTGATGGATCCACTCAATTAATCGGGTGGTTTTGTTAGCTTCTGGTGGAGCAGGGGACAAGTCGACCGAGGTGGTCTCCAGGGGTAATGCGACATCCATGGGGCCTAATGGTTGGAATCCCAACCCCACCTGAAAGGGGTTGTGGCCAGTTGAGCTATGCAGGGCTCGGTTGTAGCTATGTTGGACATAGGGAAGACTTTCATTCCATGTGCGGGGTTGTTTTGAATTGTAAATGCGCATGATATGTATGACCATATGATTGACAACCTCAGTTTGGCCATCTGTCTGGGCGTGGAAGGCAGTGGATTTGTTGAGCTTGGTATACAGTATTGACCATAGGCTCGACCAGAATGAGTTGAGTAACTGACTATCACGGTCTGAGATAATGGTTTGTGGGATCCCAAAATGTACCCATACTCATTCAAAGAAGATCTTGGCAGTGGCTTCTACTGTGATTTTCTTCTTGAAGGCGGATAGAATCACCATCTTCGAAAAGAGATCAACAACCATAACAACATAGTCATTTCCCCTCTTGTTGGATGGGAGACCCAACATGTAGTCCACTGAGATTGATTCCCATGGCCTGTTAGGAGTAGGTAGAGGGGTGTACAGGCCCTATTTCCGGGGATGATTTTAAGGATAGAAATTTATTTTAAAATGTAGAAACCTTAGCGAGCCTTACTAATCCTTCATATGCCAATTATAAATATTTGGCGATATTTTTGTAAAAGTATTCAAATTTATAAGTATTTTGTATAGTTTGTATAAAATTTTGGCGATTTTAAAGGTAAAATAATTTTATCCTATAGAATTTGGGAGAATCAATTTTAGAATAGTGAATCGTTTTTTGGAAAAAAAAATCATGGAAAATTAGCACGTGAGAAAAATTTAGCCCCTAAAATCATCCCTTCATGTTTCTTAGTGGTCGGTTTGGCAATAGCATAGGCGGTGAAGGACCCAATATACTTGTCAACATCCTCTCAAAGTTTCTTCCAGTAGAAATGTTTCTGCAACACTTCCACTGTCGTTTTGATGCCAAAGTGTCCTACCACCCGACTGTAGTGAGCTTCCTAAATCATCTTCGCACACTCGCTTGATGGAATGTAGAGATGGCCCATAAGGCACAACAACTCATCCTGAATATGGAAATTAGTGACCATTGAGTTGGTTCCCAACATTTGGTAGGTGGTGGAGAAGTCAAGGTTTGTCTCGTAGAGGTGGGGCCATCCATAGGTCTCGTGACTGCAAGAGTCTAGCACTGTGGTGAGTGTTGCGACTGGAGGTCAGTTGAGGTAGTCAGTAAATCGATTGGTACTTCATGTTTTATAGTTGATGTTGAGGTGGAATTACTGTAAGTATGTTGACCACTTATGATGGTAGTCATTCTGCAATTTTCCTTGGGTCTGCATGAGCTGTAGTAGCTTGTGATTAGTGTGGATGACTATCTCCTTCCTAAGAATATAATGTCTCCACTGGTGGCAGGCTTTCACAATGGAGTAAATTTATTTTTCGTAAGTAGGGTACTTACGGACAACATATGATAGTGTCTCACTATGATATGCCACGGGGTGGCCGTGTTGAGTAAGAACGACGCCCATAGCATAGTCTGAATCATATGTCTTGATCTCAAAGGGATGTTGTAGGTCTGGTAATGAAATTAATGGGGATGAGAACAAATTCTTATTCAAGTCATCGAAGGCTTGTTTTTGGGACATGTACCACACAAATTTTGCCTTACCGCCACCCCTGGTTACTTGGTTGAGGGCCCATGCAATATGAGAGAATCCCTACACGAACCTACGATATAAATTGGTGAGGCCCAAGAAGCTCTGAATTTCAGTGAGTGTGGTTGGGGATGGCTAGTCACGAATGACCTAGATCTTGGCTGGATCCACTTGAACACCATGTTGATCAATGATGTATCCTAATTAATGGACCCTGTCCATGCTTAAGGAGCATTTTTCCAAGTTTGCATTAGTTTGTGTTGTCGCAGGGTGTACAAAACCTGTTGAATATGTTGCAAGTGTTCCACCCAAGTATTGTTGTAGATGAGGATGTCATCTAGATACACAACTACAAAATTATTGGTGAAAGGTTGTAGGATATCATCCATCATCCTCATAAAATTTGTAGGAGCATTTGTCAAACAAACGGGCATGAACAACCATTCAAAAAGACCTTCTTTTGACTTGAAGGCAGTCTTCCATACATATGTTTGTTCTATTGGGACCTGGTGGTATACAGACTTCAGATCAATATTACTGAAGTAGTTGGCCCCTGTGAGCTGATCAAGGAGGTCATCGATTCGGGGAATTGTGTACCGCTTTCGGACTGTGATTTTATTCAAAGCCTAGTAATCAATGCAGAGTCGTCAGATCCCATCTTTATTCTGCACCAGCACCATTGGGCTCCCACAAGGCGATGAGCTGGGATGGATGTTCCCCTTGTGGATCAGTTCTTGGATCTACCTCTTGATATCCTTGTTTTGTAACAGAGAGAATTCATAGACTGGTCCATTGGGTAGCGGTGCACCCGGGGTCAGATCGATGGGATGCTTGACCTACAAGTGCAGAGGTACCCGCTTTATTCTATTGTGTGGAGATATTGTCCACAGAGGTTCGGGATGTGGTTGCAATCTCTTGCTCACTCTAAGATCGAATCATGAAGAAGACAAATTTATCAATCTGAGAGATGACATTCCTACATTGCTTGGTGGAGATCAAGGAAATATCACTAGGAGGGACTGCCTTGGGTATCATGTATAACTTCTTTTTCAAAGAAATAATAACACTATGAGGCCTAGAATCATATACAACATGATGTTTCCATAAATACGGTTGGCTCAAAATAACATTACAAACTTTGAGAGGAGTAACATCACACAATACCTTGTCTTTGAAGGTCTTGATGTCGTATGACAATCGACACTGTTGGCTGACGCAGAGATTTCTTCCTTGGTGAAGCCATCCAATGGTGTAGGGTTATGGGTGTGGCATTGTTGAAAGGGCTAGCCGCTTGATGAAATCTTCTAAGATGAGGTTCTTCTGGCTACCGATATCAACGATAAAGTGTAGCGGGGTGCCTTTTAACCACATATGTGAATGGAAGAGGCACTCTCCTTCTTCTGTCTCGTTTGGTTTACCAGGCTGGAGCTTGGTGGTAGCAATGGTGGCACTGGGTTCCGCATCAATGATTCGTATTCCCCTTTCTAGTTATGACTCAGAGTTATCACCCGCATCTGATTCAAAGGCTTTCACTTCATCCACCATCAACTGCTTTGAGCAGTAGTTAGCATTGTTATGCCAAGGGCTCTTATGGAAGTCACACCACTTCCCAGTATCTTTCTTTGTCTTTCTGGTTTCCTTCTTTGCTTATGGCTTGGATTGGTTTTCCTAATACTTTCCATATTTTCTCTGTCCTTTTTTCTGTTGGTTGGGGCCACCCTTTCCTGGATTTTGTTGTGAGGGATTCCAGGGCCCAAATTGTCGTGTCTTTTGTTTGAGCTTCTGCTAGATTTTGACGGCATATCAGTAGGTCGCGCCCAAGGATGAGATGTCTAGAAATTCCATTTCATTCTAGATGTATATATGCAAAGCACCACGATACTTGAGCACCAGATGTCACTCTAAATCTTTGATACCCATCTTGGTGTGCAAGGTATGGAAGATATTTGTGAACTCTAGCATTTTTTGGTATCTTTCTTGCCACAGTGTGGTCCATTTGGTATACAAGTCATCATAACTTCTGACAGGGTAGTATTGTACCTTAATCGCATCCCTGAAGGATTCCCAGGTGGTCGTGACTGTAAATAATGAGGGTTCCTCTATTTCCTTTTTCTCACAGAAAGTTTCCCACCAACCTTTGACATGGGGAACGACTTTGAGGAGCAAAAAAGTAATATTTTCTCTATTCGAAAAGTTATGGACAGAAAAATACCCTTCTAGTAGATTCAACCACTTGTCTACAACATCTACGTCTATATTACCTTCAAATATAGGAATATAGAAGTTGATTTGTACCTTGAAGGGGGCGGTGCCTCCGCTTGAGGAAGATGTGTCGCATGTTGGTAGTCGTCAAAGGATTTGTGCGAAACTATCCATCATCTCGTTCCTCTGTTTCATGAGGGCTTCCTCAAGCAAAATTTTGAAAGGATCTCCTATCCTGTCATTTTTATTTTCTCCTACTAGAGGTCGCATGGGCGTGAGAGAGATTTTTTCCTCAAGAGAAACAATCTTGAGACCCAATTCTTTGCACCCTGACCTCGTTGGGTACATGCATTAAGACAATAAGGAGTAGACCTCTATGATACCACTGATCTGAATTTTATGAGTAGAACGAAATGAATATAGATTATTAAAATATTCTTAACAAAAAATAACAGAGATACAATAAAATTAGGTTTCTATTCAATAAAGAAATAATCTAAAACTATAAAATGCAACGGAAAACAAGCTTGTTGGAATGGTGGTGGCTTATCTCTAAGAAGAGATGTGATGACTACGCTCATTTCCAGAAGATGGTTACAATGAGGCTCTAAAGGACTTTTCAATAAATAGGAATGTTGAAAACCCTATACATCCAAAATCCTAACCCTAGGAGATGAAGCACCAAAAGTCATGTGGGCCTCGTTTGGGTAAGTTAGTACATCAACTTCCCGGGGTTGTAACTTTTTCATACAATCTTAATTTTAGGTGCACGATATCCCGTCGGAAAGGTATAACCGAAAAGAACAATTTTGAACTAGCCCAGGTCAATTCCTTTGGTAGTCACCTAGGCCCCAAATCCAAAACAAACCTCGTTTAGGGCCTCAAAACAACCCCAAAAGTTTGGAACCCGAAAAACTATCGAAAAACTACCAAGGTGGAAACATGTTTTTCAAGCCAATGGAATAGGTGGGTGGCCACTGATATCCATATAGATTAGTTTTTCATAAAGCTAATGCTAAGTACAAGCATCTCCATGATCAACATCAGGTACCGCGCCAGTTTCAGGTGGGAGACAAGGTCTAGTTACATTTGCATAAAGATCTCCTTATAGGGCCCCATCGAAAGCTCCACCCACTTTGATATGGGCCTTAGACTATCACCAAGGTTGTGGGTAGCAACGATTTTGAGCTCAACACTCCACCCTTTCTTGGCTTGCACCTAGTGTTCAATGTGGACCTCCTTCAACCATATTTTCCACCATTATTGGACACCTCAGAGATCGCAGAAAAATTGACACCATCAAATCTCAAGCCTAACTACATGGAACAAACATCCACTAATCAGATAATGGACATGCATGTCAAGGGAACTTGCCAACAAAGGATCCATCTTTATCGGGTTTTCAAGATAGGGAAGCTCCTACACCAAGGCAAGTGGCTCACCCAGGGCCAAATTCAACAGAAGTTCCCTCACCTGATGGGTTCACTCAATGCAATGGATACCATTTCTTCCTAAAGGGGGAGGACTAATCAAGGTGAATATTGGTGGCCACCCACCTATTCCAACTCACTCTTCTTGAAATTTTTTAGTTCAACACGTTCTTTTGTAATTCTTTGTAATTGTGAGTTCTACACTTCTGGGCTATCTGAATCCCTACACATCTTCCAGGTGGAGACTGGTGGCTTCCCACCTAATCCAACTAGCTTATTTTGGAAATTTTCATGTCAATGCATCTTTTTGTACTTCCATGGTCGTTTTGGGGCCCTAAACAGTGATTTTTTTTTCTTACCACTATTAAACTGTAGTCAAATTCAAATTTTTATGGCATGATCTGTATTTCTCGAAAATACCTTTCCAACGAGCTATCACACTCCTAAAATGGAGGTCGTATGCAAAAGTTACAACCTCGAGAAGTTGAGGTACCAACTTACCCATCAGGGCCACATAACTTTTGGTGTTTCATCTCCTAGGGTTAGGTTTTTGGATGTCTAGGTTTTTTCATTCATGAGTAATGTTAAAAAGGCCTCTGGAGCCTCATTGTAATCAATATGATCAGACGGATGCACATAGCAAGCCACATCTCCTCTCAGAGATAGCTACCACCATTCGAGCAAGTTATTTTCCAGTTCTATAGTTTTACAGTTTCAGCCTATTTTATTTATTCAATAGAAGTTATTGTTCACTGGATATTTGTTGTTGTTCTTCGTATCTCTGTGTTATTGTATTCATTTTGTTATTCCTTTCTTTCCACTCATAAATCCATATCAATTGGACTCGAGAGAGTGTCGTCTTTTTTAGCGCACCATCAAGGAAGTTTTGGTTCACTGGAAGGATACTCCACTAGAGGATGCCACATGGGAATCGACTACCATTCTGCAATAGTTTCCTCATCTTAATCCTTGAGGAAAAGTCTCTTTCTCAAGGGGAATGGAATGTTAGGTACCTAACCCCTCACATAGATAGAATCATATATTTTCCATGTAATAAAGGATGAAATTAGTTAATAAGGCCTAAATATATTTTTCATGTAATAAAGAATGACATTGGTTAGTAAGGCCTATTTAATAAATGTGAACAAGTCAATATAAGAATACCTAATAGAACATTCCACTTCTAGAAAGATCTTCCTCTAGAATGTTCTTTACAAGATAGAATTAGTATAAATAAGAGTAGGAGGCATGATAAATCTTGTGTTGAGAATTATTGTAATAGAGCTCTTCTCTGCTAGAGGTTGCCCCCTGGAAGAGGCAAGTGAACATTGTTTTCTTTGAATGAAGAAATTATTTATGGTGTTTCTCTTCTCATGTTTTGTTGTTCCATTGATATATGTTGAGTATTCATGATTTTTCATATTATATTACATCTGGTACCTTACAAATTGAAATTCATCGAAAATTATATTGAAATATGAAAATGCATTAAAGTATACCTTCTATGTGTGAATTATATGGATTTAAATTCATCATCAAGCATCCTAAAATGGGGGTCCCTCCTTAAATTTTAGTGCTAAAATTTAAGTTAATGAAAAAAGATTATAGGTTAAGGTATATATCAACATTAGTTAAATTAAAAATTAATGGTAAAAGTTAAATACAATTATAAAAGAGGAGGTGTACTTGCATGCAATGTATTCCCTTATCCCAAATAAGATGGATGCAATATTTATTGTCCCTTCCTAAGGGGTAAACTAAATATAGAGAACCACCCCCCCCTGAACCCCAATGGATCACTCCCATTCCCTCTCAAAAGATGCTTGGAGGAGGGGGAGGAAATCCTTAGATTTCCTTCCACATAGAAGATATTTAGAGTTTCCCTCTGATAATAAATCTTGTTTTCTAGTACAATGACATGTTTTAGCCTTTGTGGTTGATCTACAATTGTATTTTCTCTAGAAACAATGTCTCGAAATGTTTTTGTCGATAATGTTCCTTTATTTCTTTTAATATTAATTTATTGAGTAAAGTTTGATTATGTTTTTTCATCTCATAAATTTATTTATCCTTTCTCACAATTTCTTCATCCTTTTCTTGTTCATCTTTTGTAGTGTGGCTATTACCAAATATATTTGATGAAGTACTTCCTTTTCTTCCCTTAATTCATATTTGTTTTTTTCATATCATTTGATTTTGTTTCCTTCATCCATATGTTTGAAAAGATATTTTCAAATTCTTCTATTATGGATTTTAATTGATGTCTCTATCAAGCTTATACTCCAATACTAAGATTAATCTTTCAAATAACTATTATTTGTTAAACATTCTTTTCAATTTTCCTTTGTAATGTGAAACCATTCACTAGGATCACTCCCATCTTTATCTATGTCAAAATCTGTTCTTGTCATCAATTTGTGAATTAAGCACTGCGGGTCTAGTTATAACTCATAAATGTTAATATAATAAATTCACAAGGATTATTCAAACACTGTATCAACACTTTTACCAACATCGTATCCTATATGTCCTCTTTCCAATGATTTTTTGATCACCTCAATAGGATCTTCTAATCCAAATTTATGACCCATATAAGTTGACATATCTTTTAATCTGTTATTTATGAACTTCTTTGTAAAATGAACTTGTACCTTAATGTCTATCCAAGATTTCTCTATGTCGGTGAATTCTAAATTGTGGTCGGTAACATCCTAATACATTTGACCCACAATTCTATAAGATTCACACAATTTGTATTTACCAAGAAAAATTTGTGAACATTTTTCCAAAACTATTAAGTTTTTCATCTTTAACTTGAGAAAAAGATTATATAGAATATAAATCTACCGATTTTTCCCTAACATACATGCATTGTCGACCTAAAATATCACATTCTTTATCATTTCCAATTCCACTTGACTCACTACAATTAGACCTCGCAATATTGATATATGTCTATTTTATGAAACCTTAAAATTTTTAGCAAGGATTCAACACTAGAAAAAACCCTTATTTGTTTGTATAGAATGTAACTTAAAAATTCATATTTCTCTACCGTTAATTTTTTTATCATTTATAGTAAGGTATGTGTTCTTTACAATTATTCAACTCTCACTAAATTTGAATACGATTTGCCAAATTTATGTATCTAACCATGCAATGTGTTGTTTAAACGTGCCCAAACTAAGAATATTTCATTTGAATACAAAAAGTTTTGAACCCAATACTTAAAATAACATAATATGCATACATAAACAATATGTAAAAACTATAGACATTGATCATAGCTTTCAAACTGATAATAATGATCAATTACATAATAAATCCTTATACATTTGGAGAATATTGTTCAAATAACCCCAATACACCCATATATACAAATCATAAGTCCATGTATAATGTATATTTTAACCTTGTACAATTATTTACTACAAACACATTTTTAGTAAAAGAACAAAAAATATACAATGGAAAATACACACATTACACAGAGATTTTTCCCCTGGAAACTCAAACTGGGAAAACTAACATATTCTATATTCACTTATATCATACATTGTTTACAATACAATATACATATAGGAGCCAACGATATCCAAAACCCTGACCCAATGACCTGGATTAGTCAACAACCCGAATTCCTTAACCGGAAATAGAAAACCATCGACAAAAAACCATGTGTCGAAACCACCCAACAATGGACATGAAAATTGAGGCAACACGAAAAATGAGTCAAAAAAATGTGACACATTTCCTAAGGAAAAAATTCATGAAAAAAATATAACACATAACTAACATTATCCCACTTGTTGTTTTCTTTGCATACAGGGGGTTATAGGGTTACATAGTCAACAATCCAAGGAAGCAATGCCCATAGATCCTCTACACCAAGAGAACTTCTCAGTGCTCACAGATTTTGTTAATGAATCTGCAACATCCTTCAAAGTGTCAACCATCATTAGCAACACTTTTGTTTCTTTAACCATGTCTCCCACAAAGTGATATTGAACATCAATATGCTTTGTCTTTGAATGATAAGTTGGGTTCTTCACCAGAACAATTGCACTCTGATTAGCATTATCTATCCTTATAGCTTGTTGTACCAACCCAATACCTAAAAATAAACTTCATAACCATATTGCTTCTTTGCTTGCATGAGTGGTTGCCATGTATTCAGCTTCTATAGTTGAAAGTGCCACTACAGATTGCATTTTTCTCATCCAATTGATTTCTCCTCCAAAAAAGTTAAACACATACCCGCTTGTAGATCTCCTACAATCTAGATCTCCAACCCAGTATGCATCCACAAATCCATGTATATCCAACACTCTATCCAATCCTAGTCTTCCTTAGTTGCACAATCCATAGCTAGGAGTTCCACGGAAATACCTGAAAACCCTCTTTACTATTGTCCAAATCTCCTTCTCTGGTTTTGACATATACATGCTCAAAACTCCCACTACATGTGCAATGTCTGGTCTAGTACATACGATTGCATACATCAAATTGCCAACTGCACTTGCATAAGGAACACAAGACATGTCCTCCTCCTCTTCTTGTGTCTTGGGACATTGATCTATAGATAACTTTACACCTAGAGGAATAAGGACTCTAACCAATGTGCATTCCTTCATATTAAACCTATGCAATATTGTGTCCACATATTTTCTCTAATTTAACCAGAGTTTCATGTTTTTTCTGATCTCTTTTAATTTCCATGCCCAAAATGAAATTTGCAGCACCAAGATCCTTCATGTCAAATTTAGAGGACAATTGAGTTTTCACATCCTGGATAATCTCCTTGTTTTTTCCTGTTAGAAACATGTTGTTGGAATATTAAGAGGGGGGATGAATCAGTATTACCCTTTTTAAAAAATTACCAATTACTTTTATATTTTTTTATTTACCATAATAGATCAACAATGGAATTTGTATGTAAAATCAATTATATAAATATAATCAATAGGAATTACAAGGTTTTATGAAGAAAAGTGAAGGACGCCAATCCTTTTTAGAGCACCAACTCTAGGGAAAAAAAAATCTCCTTCTTCAGGGTACCAACCCTAGGAAGCACCAACTCCCTTGTTTTTAGGGCACCAACCCTAGGAAGATCCAACTCCCTTGTCTTTAGGGCACCAACCCTAGGAAGAAACAACTCCCTTATCTTTAGAGAACCAACCCTAGGAAGCGCCAACTCCCTTATCTTTAGGGCACCAACCCTAGGAAGCACCAACTCCCTTAAGTTACACTTTACTTAGTTCTCTTGGTGTAGAGGATCTATGGGAATTGTTTCCTTGGATTGTTGACTATGTAACCCTGTAACCCCCTGTATGCAAAGAAAACAACAAGTATCATCTGCTCCTCCTTTTGGACTCTGCTTTTGTTTTGATCTTTTGATATGGACTACAGAGACACTTCTTCTTCACCATTCTTCCTTTATTATATAGTCTCCCAACTGGTGTGAGATATGAAGCATTGTGTCCCTTTGTTTGAACCATCACACCTCTTCATTTATATTAACAATAATAAGATGTGTTTTTCTCCATTATTATTCAAACATTATCGTGAAGGCTTTTTAATTTAGTGAGAGTGTTTTTAATAAATCGATCACTGACATGGATTGATTTTTTTTTAACTCGATCCCATGCCTCTTTATTTCATTCTCAATTTTCATTGATTAGATATAATATTTTTTATTGGCTCTCTAATTCATAGCATGTATTGAATTACTTAAGATAAATCAAGACAAAGTCCAGATCCTATATAGTTTAACATTCCTTCTTGACGAAGATAAATTTCTCATTCTGTGTGATAAATTTCACACAAAAAACTCTTCGGGACCTTTATTCCATACGAACACAGGTGGTGACCATGCGCTAAGACAAATGGGTTCTTAATCACTTATCAAGATCAATGTTCACATTTTAATTGCACGTTGAGATGGACGACTGCCATTACTTCGAAAAATTTTCCTTTGAGACTTTTATCCTTTGAAATCATTTAACCTTCTGGAGTGCATTTCGTCGAAGCATATCAGAGGATTCAAACAAATCGATGTCCATGACTTAATCTACAGTTGAATGGATGGTTCTCGTTCTTGTCGAGATTTCAGAGTTTTGGGAATCCGACTTTTGTGATGTTCCAACTCCTCCGGAGCAGATTCCATCAGAGTGTGTATTGGCACTTCCCTTCTTAATACTTATCACATGTCTAGGAGCTAGAACCATGTGCTTAGGCACAAAGGAGCTCTCATTCTTCAGGTATTCAACTATTTGTGACTTCGTGACTTCGAGCTACTCGAGATATGAGGTAGTTCAATCCCTCTGAATATTTACCCACCGAATAAATCACAGAATGGTGGTGATCACTTATTGTCGGTCAATGATCCATGCTTACCATATTCTACTATCTTAATCCAAAGGCCGAGAAATATTCCTGAGAATCATAAATCAATGAATAACATTAATTCATGACTTCAACCTTCTATGCTTCGGGTAGTTTCTCGTAGGAGAAACTGGTCTTCCTCAAAGGACATACTCCCAGAGTGACGTAGCTTGCTAACGTCACTGTTGATTTGGCACTGGTCGAGTGGCTGCCACGTGTCACTTAGATTTTTGACTTACGTATACCTAAAATTCCAACTGGACCTTGACACTTGTCACCATCTAATTGTGCCATGTGTCCTTGTCGACGTGGTCTTGTTGTCATGGACTATGATGACATGGGCTCTTAATGTATGCATCATGTGTCTTATTTTGTGACTTTGGAGTTCCAACCTTCAGGTGAACTTACATGTTTTAAACCATTTTTCACCAAAGTGGTCAGTGTCGAAGTTGACCATCATTGGATCCACTTATCCTCATCCAACGGCCACCATGCATTTCCTAGATCTAATGGCCCTCATTCATTAAAGTAATTCAGGGCTCCGGCCTTCGAGTAATTTTACCTATTCTAGACTCCTTTCTGTTGGAGTGGTCAACGCCGGAGTTGACCACCTTCTAATATAATAGTTCAACTTTTCATTCCAGATTGAGGGTTGACAGTAGTTCATTTAATATGATATTCTCGGATATTTGTGGCTTACAATGTCCTTCCACTAAACTAGATCATATGGTCGAGAATTCATCTGAAATCCCTCCTTGATGTAACGACTGGCGAAATTCCGTGATTTCGTTTCTCTTCCTTATCTCCAATGTCTTAAAACTTACACTATCCTTCCACTTGGCTTTAATAATTGGTTCTAACTTATCTGATGGTTGTGATTACTCCTGAATTTTGAATGGATGATTTGGTTTCCACGATACTTCACATGGGATTATTCTGTGTAGGCTCTAGCTTCTACGCGATCTGAAGGTTGAGGATTATTTATCCTAATCTGATGGTTGGGATTTTATTTCTCCCAGCTTCCAACTTCATCTTGATCTGACGGTCCTGGATTGTCCTGAAAACTTCATCAACGAAAAGAATTCCTCCTAAATTATTTTGGAGTTTTACTGTGGGGATTTTAATCCCAACAGCATTTCTACAATGCACTTTCCCTTCTGAGCTTTGATTAATATTATTTTTCACCCTGTTTGACATCAATGGAAATATCATGCCATTGAGTCCAACACATGTCATCCACATACAAGACCAAATAAATCAAATGATCACCAATTAATTTAAAATACACACAATGGTCCTCTTTGCTTCTTGTGAAGCCAAGTCCCAACATACAAGTATCAAATTTTTTATACCACATCCTCGGTGATTGTTTTAAACCATATAGGTACTTTTTCAGCTTGCATACCAACTCCTTTCCCTTCACAACAAAACCTTTGGGCTGCTTCATATATATTTCTTCTTCTATATCCCCATGTAGGAATGGTTTCTTCACATCCATTTGTTCTACTTCAAAATCAAATGTAGCAGCAACAGATAAAAGAAATCTAATAGAAGTTAACTTGGAAACATGAAAAAAAATATTGCCAAAATCAATTCCCTCAACCTGGGAATAACCCTTTGCTACTAAATGAGCTTTGTATTTCTTCACTTTTCCTTCTTCATTCAACTTATTTTTAAATATCCATTTGTTGCCAATGGGATTTCTCCCAGTCGACAACTCCACTAGATCCCAAGCCTCATTCTTATCCAAGGATGTCATTTATTTATCCATGTACTTTTTCCATAGTTTTCCATCCTCTGAATCCACTTCCTCCCTGACAGTTCTAGGATCATCATCAGTAATAGACAAAGAAAAATTTGAACCAAAATCAGAAGGAGTATAACTTTCTGGTTTCCTTCTTTCCCGAATCGATCTCCTCAATACTGGAGTATTAGGATCTTCCCATATACACAATGTTCACAGAAATCAAAATCCAGAGAGAAGTTAGACATAACTTCAACCATACCTTTAATGTGTAGTAGTACTTCTCTCCGACATGACCCAGTCTTTGATGCCACAACATAACCTTTTCTTCAGAGGCTGTAGGAGTTCTTTCTTCTTCAAATCTAATATTAGGAAGAATGGAACTATTACACCCATCACTAATATTTCTTCCTTGCAGCTTATACAAATTTCCAAACCGAACTCCCTTCAGCAACACCATTTCTCCTCAAACCATCCTGTAGGTTTCCTTTTCAAATATTTCTTTTACCCCTGCATCGTCCATTTTTCTTACGGAAATCAAATTTCTATCCAATCCTGAGATTTTCATAACACCAAGTAGTGTTCTAAACCTTCCATCTATGAGCCTCAACTTGACTTTTCCTCATCCTATTACTTTTGTTGTCGAGTCATCACCTAGGAAAACATTACCTCCATCATACCTTTCATATTCATAGAACCACTCCCTTTGGGGAATCATATGAAAGGATGCACCTAATTTAACTAGCCATGCCTCATGATTTTCATGTGTGCTTAAAGAAGATAAGTACACATCCCTTCCTTCTTCCTTGGAGGCCTTTTCTTTTGTAGAAGGAGCTTCTTCAGATCCCTTCTTTTTCTCAACTTTGGATCTACACTACTTCTTGTAGTGCCCTTATTTTCCACATCTTCAGCATACCTTTACAAACTTTTCAAGATATTTAGATCTACCCTTAGACTTAGATCTCCCACTTGAGTACTTAGATTTATTTCTTTCCTAGAAGCGTCCTCTTGCAAATAATGCATATGTGCTCTGACCTTCCATGTTCTTTCGTCTCATCTCTTCCAACAACAAGGATGAGACCACTTCATCAAACATCAAGGTAGTTATATTACTACCTATGGCCACAACCATACTATCCCACGAGTCTAGTAAAGAGAACAGTAAACCGATACACTTATCTTCATCTGAAATTTTAATCTCAATAGATACTAATTGACTTACCACAGTATTGAAGGTGTTCAAATTCTTTTCCATCAAGTCTCCATCTCTCATCCTTGGGTTATACAACTTCTTTCTCAGAAACACTTTATTTACTAGGGACTTAGACCGATACAACTTCCCCAACTTATCCCATAAATCCTTGGTTGTAGCTTCCTCAGAAACATTTAGTAATATTGAATCCGAGAGACATAATCGGATTGTGCTCTTCACCTTCCTATCCAACTTTTTCCAGTCATCTGATGAAGTTCTTGTAGGTCCAGTACCTAGATCGAACGCGATCTGCTTATCTATGTCCAACAACAATATTCCATATTGATCTTACATAGCTCAAAATGTTTCCCATTAAACTTCTCGATCTCCATTTTCGAATTGCTCACCATTTCTCTTCACCTAAAGAATCAATACCGCGGGTCTCCCAATGTAACAAGGATTATCATAGTCCCAAGCCAAACACTTGACCACAAAGTCGTCCCCCTAAATCCAATAATTTCTATGATACCAAATTTATATTTTAACCTTGTACAATAATTTATTGCAAACATATTTTCAGTAAAAGAACAAAAAAGATACAATGGTAAATACACACATTACATGGATATTTTTCCCCTAGAAACCCAAACCGGGAAAACCATCATATTCTATATTCATTCATATCATAAATTGTTTACAATGCAATATACATATATGATCCAACAGCATCCAAAAACCTAACCCAATGACCTGGATTAGTCAACAACCTTAATTCCTTAACCGGAAATAGAAAAGCATCAGCAAAAAACCATGTGCCGAAAAACCACCCAATAATGGACACAAAAATAGAGGAAACATGAAAAATGAGGAAAAAAAGGAGAAACAATTTCCACCTGCAACCCCTAAAGGGGAGGCCTGGCATCCCCTTCTCAAACCCCCCCCCCCGCCCGCATGGTGCAACATAGAAAACACTAAAGCTAGTTGTGCAAAGAATATAACACATACCCAACATATAGCCCCAAGGGATAGCTAAGTTGGTTCAAACTTTTATGGTAAGGCATAATTCTAAGGGATTTCATGGGGTCCACTCTCACCAAGTACTATGGAATGACAAACTACTATTGTGATTCATAGTTAATACTTCCCTCCATATTGAAAATTGGGGAAGAGGGGGGAAGTATGTGAGGTGTTGAAGATATATTATCTTCCTAATTTGGAATGCTTAAGTGGAAAAGGACAAGTGGAATTTTTTTCTATAGAAAAAAAAACACAAGTCCATGCATATAGTAATAATTCTATTGGCATATATACATATATATTCTCACTCATTTCTCATGCCATCTTACTATCATCCTGGCCTACTATTACGTATACATTTGACCCTATATATACCCCCATTAGGTCCATGAATTATTCATAAATGGCTATGCACTAGTAATGAACTTAACCACCTTGGTCCCACACATGGTTTCAGTCTTATATATGTGTTTTCTAGTTTGGATACTCAACAATATACACTAGATGAACTTCCCTTCATTCCAAGGATGGCATCCAAGGTCACTTTTGGCAACTTATCCTAGTGGGGATGTTGAGTGAATACCATAGTTTCCATAGAGGCAACCAGCACGAGGACTTAACCCCATGACCTCCTACTTGTAATTCAAAACACTCAACCACTCAAGCTATAAAGTGGAATAAACTTGAGAATTGATTATTAGAAATCAGTTATCACTAGAATAAATGAATTTGGTAGGTTAAGGGTTAGTGGGTTAAGAGATATTTTTTAGAGGCTCACATATTAGTGGTTGGTGATTACGAGTTGGTGCGTTAATAGATTTGTGGGTTTAATGGTTAGGATTAGTGTGTTAGTAGGTTAGGGTTTAAGGGGTCAGTGACATGGTTAGAGAATTGGTGTTTAATGTGTTAGTGTGTTAGATGGTTAGTTGGTTAGTTAGTTAGGGGTTAATGTTTAGTCATCTATAACATCAGATTTAGTCGAATAATGTGTTGGTGATTTATATGGTTAATTGATTAGTGGGTTAGTACATTAGTGAGTTAGTTTCTTGCTTGGTTAATGGATTAACGGTTTGTGTATTAGTCAATTATATAGTTAGACAATTATTTATTTAGTGGATTAGTAGGATAGTGTGCTAGTGTTTTTGTTTTGTATGGGATTTTGGTCTTTGAATCAATTGGTTAGTTATAGTTTGAAAATGTGATTTGTAATTCATGTACCTTAAGGGATTATCTTGGAGAATGTTTATAAGTAACACTATAATATAAGTAAGGACATATCTATATCTTAGAAGTCTTGACATATTTATGCTTAACTAATTGGATTCTAGAGTAATAATTGAGTAAAAGAACACAATCCAAGTGAATATAATAGATGGACATGTATTTCAGTTCTAAGACACCCATGAAATTATCATTAGTTTTTCCATTGTTTCCCTCTTCACTAAAATTCCTATCTATGGAGATATAGAGGTTATCAATAAGATCATTGACCAAGATACTCCTAAGTTAATTGAGATTTTCTTTAGATCCACATTTTTTATCTTACAAAGAGATATATATGAACAAACTTGTGGGGTAGCCATGGGATCCCCCCCTCTCAAATTGTAGCCATTTTTTTCATGGAGGATATTGAAAGTAAAGCACTCATTTCTTCTCCCTTTCAACCCAAACTATGGAAAACGTGTTTGGATGCCAGTTTTGTTATCTACCCCCATGGTCATGATAGATTAGATGAGTTTTCCAACCACCTTAATAGACAATTTGAGCACATAAAATTCACCATGGAGGTTGAATTCTAAGATATCCTAGCTTTCTTGGACATAAATGTTACAAAAAGGGAAGATGGATACATGCCCCACCAAGTTTATAGGAAGAAAACCCACATTGAGAAATACCTCCATGTTCAGGCACATCATCACCCTACACAGAATTACGAGTTTTCAACACTCTGGCCACCAAATCTCTAAGATATTGGATAAATATCACTTCAAGGAAGAAAAACCCCATCTCCTCAAGGTCTTCAAGGAAATTTGTTATAAGAAGCATCAGTGGATCAATTCCTTCTGGAATGCTAGTAAGAGGTCAAAAAATAAGGAACAAACTAATAATGATATTTTCAAATTTTTCTTGCTCTATTATATTCAAGGGACAACGTACATGATTGTTAGAATTTGGGAAAGAAAAGATTGGGGAAACTTTCAAACCTCTAAACACTATCAGAAACTCCCTTAGATCCATTAAATATCATGTGAAGCTCGTTGATTGGAAATGTGTCTACATTATCCCTTTCTCCTTTGGAAAACAATACATAGGAGAAATTGTTTTTTCCTTTAGGATTAAAATCTAGGAACATGTCGTTGATGTTAAGCATAATCGAACTTGTCCCTTTTCTCTTGCTGAACACTTGGACAAAACAAAACATCATATTTGTCTTGAGGATGTGAAAATCCTAGGAAAGGTGGATCACTATCACAATTAAAAATTTAGGGAAGCCATCAAAATTGAAAATCAAACAAACAACCTCAATAGTGATGATGGTTGAAGGGATCCCAACTCTATCTTCCAAGTTTGACTTTAGGTAATGTTCTCTTTTCGTCTACTTTTATTTCTTTGTCTTGTTTATTTTTAATATTTATATTATATTATATTTCTTAGTTTATATTAAAACCTTCAAAGTGCACTATAATACCTACAAATATTTTAATATAATATATTTTAATTTACCTAACATTAAATTTAATCATAATCATAAAAAAAATAAAAAAAATATAGAGAGAGAGAACTTACAAAGATATGTATTATAAATCCATTTTTAATTTAATCCTAAACTCTTTCATTAAATAATTATTATAATATAAGCATGTATTATTTTCATAAACCCTTATAAAATTCTTAAGTTTTTCCATTGCTAATTTATCCTCATGTGTTGGCTCTAAACAATAGTCTAAAAAACATTAACTGCATTCATATTAATTTACTCTATTGATCATATTTTCTTCATATTTCTTTTTTTATGATGGACCACATTTGTCTGGTCCAAAACATCAATTATAGATTTTTGCAGTGAAACCAAAAGAACATCACCAAGATGGACATGTCCTAGATTGTAACATATTGCCATAAAATGATGAAATAATTTAAGAGTTGTTTTTTCTCCATGCACTAAGATTTCTTAATATAACTATTGCGTGTTGGTGAATTATTTTTTATTTTTACTATTATTTATTTTGTTAAGTTATTATTTCTCTATGGTATTACTCCATGTGATATTTATGATCATGAATGGAAATATTAAATTTATATTAACATTTGTTATTAAATTTGTTGAAATATTTTATTAGTAAGTGTTATTTTCAGTGGTTTTCAGCATGTCAAAGGTTATTAGGCGAATTTTAAGGTAAAAAACGGACCTCAAAACAAAAAATGTATGATCAAAATCATATTTAAAACAATTATTAAAATTCAAAATGATGATGTCAAGCATAAGGGTAAATATTTTTTAGGGAAAGGTAGAAAACTATTTTTTTCAATCATATTTTCAACTTATCTCCTTTTAGGTCTACTTGAATTTCAAGAGTAGGCACTCATTGGATGCACAATTAAATTCCACATCCAATGAGAACCCACTTTGCATACTTTTGATAGACCCGTAGTGAGATAAACTAGAAATACATGAAAAACATATTTCTTGTAGAGTCGGTACTCGTTGGATGTAGAATTTTACTTTACATCCAATGTGTTAGAAAAACAGGACCGCGGAGCAATAAAATAAAACAAATGCAGAAACAAAACACAGAAGACACACAACACAAGAGAGACACAAATTTATGTGGTTCACCCAGTGTGGGCTACGTCCACCAGAGAAATTGCCAGGTCCTTCCTTTATTATTATCCAGCAAATGAAGGGATACAACCTACAACAAAACCTGTT
>SNQJ01S0026753.1:90447-125643 GCA_010110895.2 Picea sitchensis | reverse complement strand
CTTTGGGATTTCTCTAATTTCAGGAACATGATTATGGACAATGGGGGAGAGGGGTTGAGCCTTCTTACCTCTGTTTTCTACTTCATTAGCAGGTTTCTCTGTTCTGGTGGATGAATCAGGAACATCAGGTGCTACTGCTCTTTTGTCGGACCTCAGGTTGTACCTGCCTCGACCGCCGCTAGCTTTGTCTCCTTTTCTCAATTCGTTCAGCTGAACATCCATGAGAGACTCTTCATATGCTGATTGGGTCAGATGAGGGAAAGGGGGAGTGACTTCTACACTGTGGATTTTATGCTCAGGCTCGTCTGCTTCCCCTTCTTCTTCATCAGCCACAAAATTGTTCTGGAAGGGAGCCTGAATTTTTTGGTCATCTATGTCTCTTTCCTTCTCTCTGTGCATGGTTGGAGGAGAAAAATTATTTGTTCTTCTTAAACCTCCTCTATTCTCAGTGGTCTGAGGGCCCTTATACATTTGTTTCCTTTCCACATTCAATCTCTCCACCTCTTCTTTGAGGAGGTTCATAACTCGGGTCAGCTCATCTACTTGAGGGTGAGGCAGTGATGGGACGGAAGTTGAGGCTTCCAACTTTTCCTTTCTTCTGTCTGTGTCGGCCTGGCTTCTCAGTCTGTCAGCTGCCAATATATTGGATTCCACCTCTATAGCTACATCTTGCATCTGAGCCAAAGAGGTGGCTCTTCTTTCTCTTAACACGAGACAGAAATCAAGGTCAAATGGGCCAGCATAGGAAATTTGAGCAGAGGCCTCTGAGGGCTTAATCTCTGCAGGAATCTTGTTGTACATTCTATTAAATATTTTGGAGAAGTCTGAGAAAGACTCTCCTTGCATATTCCTCAGAGACCCAAACTCTTTCATATAATACATATAATCTTTTCTGTCTCCCCACTGCCTTAGGAAAACATTATCCAAGGCTTCAATGCCAGCAATAGATCCAGGGGCCAGTCCCCGGAACCATTTCCTCACCTCCCCATCAAGGCTCTGGACAAAGACTCTCATCCAGACATCTTCACTCTCGATATTCAAGTTGTCTGCATAGCTGTAAAAGGAAGCTAGGTTCTCTTCAGCAGTTACATCTCCCTCCCCACTGAACTTGGGCATGCATTTCAAATAGTCTCCAGCATGGAGAGGGTTCAGAGGCTGGGGTAGAATCAAAGGAGCATATCTGGCAGCAACTATGGCATCCATTATGTTCGGAGGGGGATTAGCACCAGCCATAGGGATGTTCGGTAGAGGAGAACTCAGAGGAGAAAGAGTATGAATGGGAGATGTCGGAACAAATATTCTTGGAGGAGACAATGGAGAAAACAGAGAGAAAGCCAAAGGACCTGAGTGTGCAGACACTTCTCTCTGTGCAACAGTAACAAAAGGAGGGGTGGTAAAACCTTCAGAATTTCGAGGTCTGTGATAAGGCAGGACCTACAGGGAGGGGGGAGTGACAAGGATTTCTCTTTCTGATCCCAGATCAGGAGGAGAAAACTCAGCAGGAACACTCCCAAAATTTAGAGAACGGGGGACTTCGGAAGAAGGACGACTAGGAAGCTGTGAATAAGAAAATGGAGTTTTCACAGAAGGGGAGGGCGTATTACCTGTTTCAGTGACAGAAACGTCTCTCGCAGAGCTCTTTCCCTTTATGCACACTACTTCCGCGTCAGCTTCTGGTGTAGCTAAAGGCAAGTGTGGGTTAGACCTCGTGTGTCTGCCTCTCAAAGCCATAATTGATAGTCGGGTTCTCCTCAGCGGAGTCATCACAATGGAGTCACCAGGTGCACAGTAGCAATCTTCAAGTTCTGATATCTGATGCACCTTCAGAATCAGTTGATCTTTGTCGTTCAATCCTGGGGAAAATATTCAACTTCGTCCCCGGCAACGACGCCAGAAATGTTGGCGACGGAAGTCACTCCTGGATTGCTTGCAGGAGCAGAGCCCGATGCCCATCAGTTTAATGCCACGATTTGTTTTAAAGAGGTGATCAAATGGAGGAAAACTCGAGGGGATATCAATCTAACTCAGGGACTGAGTCTGGTATGTAAGAGAAAAAGGAGGTCTTGATCCAACTTCAGCTAGGGGGTTGATAAAAGGGTGAGTAGGTGGAAGACTTAGTGAGGAAAGTGAACAAACAGCTTTGGGCAACAGGCTTACGGCTATTTGCAGAAGAAAGACACTGAATGCAAGATCCGCTTTGTTTAGGGTCTAAAGAAACCGAGGAGGACTTGACTGGATCCTCCAATTCCAAGTCACTCAGCACTGGGAAAATCACAAGAACTGGTTAGAAACATCATAACTGCTACAGTGATCCTACCAACATCATCCTATAACAACTATGGCTCGACTGGATCCTCCAATTCCGAGCGATTCAAACACAGTGTAACAAAGGCATAAAAGAAACTGGCATTCATCAGGCAAGAAGTCTCAAGAGTGCATACATAACTAGAGTATCAGTGCTTCATTAAAGATTTACAACCGGGAGCTAAGATCAACCATCGATAGATACAAAAATGGCGAAAATGCCTACATATACTCAAACTAACAACAACAACAAAATCGAGGCGTAGCATTGAAAGCTTTGCGTCTGCATGGCTTCTGACAACACAGAGCTGCAATCTTTGAATGGTCGTGCAACTTATGGCAGACGCAATCGATCTTCTGACAGTTTCTTCGGTGACTCGACGTTCCTTTAATTCATTGTAGAACCTTCCCATTATGGCGGAGACAATGCCTAACCACCATCAACCACTTCAATAACTGCTTCTTGGGATTGAGGACTATCTGTCCAACTCAACACCTTGGGATAAGGAAGGCTTCTCGCGCTGCCACCTAGGATAACTGAAGGGCTTGGTGGAGAGGCATGGCGGCCAACGCGGAGAATGAGGCGCATGGAAAAAAAAGGGGGGGATGGCGTCAGATTATGAGGACGTGGAAGAGGAGTGGTGAGGTGTGAGGAGGGTGACAGAGGATGGTTCATGATGAAATACCTCGAGAGGAAAGAGGGAAGGCGAGAGATAACGAACTCGCCTTTTGGTGAGGGGCCGACGTGAGGGACACATGGCGAGCGGTGAGTGGATGACGAGAAGGAGGGGGGACCATGTGGACCAAAGAGGGGGGGTGGAAGAGTGACACATGGCAGCATGAGAAAGGTGGAAAGGATGACGTCATGATGAGGGAAGGGCCCACACCAGCTAAACCCAAAGTGGCTGAGGAGGACGAGGCTGGCCAAGCACCATTGATCCGGGCGCTGAAATCTCGGCCGTCGAAAGCTGCTATGTCGATTCCGGACCCCCCCCTTCCGCTTAAAGGTAGAAAGGCAGGGGGGATCCGGAATGGTCTTCATCGCTGTTGATCCGGTCGCGCCAATCTAAACCGTTGGAGAGTTGCGCCCGCGATTCCGGACCCCCCCCGCTTAAAGGTCGAAAGGCAGGGGGGTCCGGAATTCGCTGTGCGCCGTTGATCTGGGCGTGCGAATCGCGACCGTTAGATTTTGTACATGGTTTACCGTGGGCGTATTATCACCCAAAACTTAGGACAAGTGGGTTTTTGACCCAATCTTTTGCATTCTACCCCCCTATACAAGAAATATCGCTAACAGCTGGAATAATTGGTTTTGCTTGAGCAAGCTGGCAGCACCTGGAGTGTAGAAAATATTCCATTTTAATCTGCTGCTGAAATCAAAGTATGCTGCAAAATCTAATATAACCATTCATGAGCTTCCAAGAATTTTATTTAATCATTAAATAAAAGGAAATTAAAAAATTTTGACTAATGACCATACCTTACTATACTTGTTGGGCATTTGGTTATATGTGTGAAGATATAGATGAGTTTATGGAGTAAAGAGTTCAAATGAAGAGGTCAAAAATGGATATGGAGGGTTCAAAAAGTATCAATTCAGTGAGCCAACATTCCCCCACACCTGTGTACTTGCATGTCCTCATGCAAACATACCTGTTTTAAAGGTCTCAAAATTTCAAAACTGACTTCAATCCTTCTAACAAAACTTAGGATGTATTCACAATGATATTGAATTTTCCATTAGCATGTTCCTTGCTGTCTCTGAGCTTCTTTTTTAACATACTGATATGAGCAAGATGTTTCAATGCCTCTGTCTTCCAAGTCCTTCCTACCTTTGCAAGGCGTTTATTCTCAGAAATGGTCTTCTTGCGCTTGGTGCTCACTTTCTCATATTTTTCTACAAGTTGAAGACCACATGACCTTAGTTCATCAATGGCTTCCTTATATTTTTTAACAATCATTTTTAATTTTGCATTCTCAGCCTTCACACATCGATCCAAATCCTTATACTCCTCTACTTTTGTCCTGAGTTCTTCAATCTGCTTGTTCTTTTCCTGGATGATCTTCTCACTGCCAGAAGTTGTAGGCATAGTAATAGGGATTTCTGGATGGGGTAGGTCATCTTCAGGGGTACCATATTCAAATTGATGAAGATCAAATAGGTCTGAATTGTATTCAACATGGCCGATTTTAGGAGACAGAGTTTTATGGACAGGCTCAGCAATTTCATATTCAGCTGGATCTAGGGAAGGACAACCAAATTCAGGAAAAACGTGTTGAGGAGAATTATGTTTGAGCACAGAAGAAGGGTCTAAAAAGATATTTTTCTTATTCTTAGAAGGTTCCAGTTCTATCTCAGGGGAATCATACAAATTTATGGAGACTGATGGACGTGCATTTTGAGGTAAGTTGGAGGATTTGACAGTCATACTTCTCGTGACACGACGAGGTGCCGAGGATTTAGCAACAGTAGGATTTTTAGGTAAATTTCGCTGCTTCTTTACTTTCTGTAGGACAGAAGCAAAAAGATTGATCAGAGGCAGTTCTGGATTTTGGACAGGAGGGGTTTTGACCCTATGATCTTCAGAATTGACGGTGACCCGAGTAGAAGGAATATTTCTAGGTGAAGGAAGGCCCCGAATCGTGGTTACAAAAGTATCCCAATTATCCCTCCGGAGACGCAACTCGTCCTCAATGAGAATTTTTATCAATCCGTGATGGTAGAGGCTGTTATAGGGGTTTCCAGAATGCTTTTGAATCTATCTTGACATTTTAGCTAGGCTTTGCACAAGAAATATGGGAAATTCATTTCCAATTCGACTTCAAAATGTAAGAGAAGGCAGACATGGTAATTCAGAGTAATTACATACCTCCCTTCACAAGTCAAGTATTTCTGCAACACATAAAGCACATTGCGCCATTCATCCTGCATCCAATCACGAGGGAAACCCTTCTTCCAGTTTGTAGTTTGATGCTCCTCCTTTAAGAATCTGGTACATACTGCACGCTCGATGGGTTTATTTTTAAACCAACGTTCCGCTCGACAAGGTAAACCAGTGGCACGAGCAATTGTTTTCTCAGACACCTTCATAAGGAAATTTCCAATATGTGCTACCTTTCCATCGAATCCCTGAGCGAAATACAATGTGATTTCATCATCATATCCCCGAATTTTTTTAAAGAATTGGTACCAGGTGCCTTCAAATTTTTCTTTACATGCGTTGAATTCTGGAAGGCCTTCTAACACAGAGACATAAACAGGTTCATGACGCTCAACCCCCTTTCTCCCCATCTGTTCTGAGAATGTGATTTCGATAGGAAACAGAGGATGAAACAGAAGCTCAGAAAATGATGAAGGTTATCAAATAGACATGTGAATAAGTCTCAACAGAGTTATCCAGAGCTTCTAGCAATTTGATAATCATGACTCGTACTTCACTATCATTCAAATGCATGGCGCGTAAGGGGTTTTATGAAAATATTGAACGGTTAGTATAATGATGAATTTGTTTTGTATGAAATCATGGAGGAATAAAGAGAGGGTTGCATGGATAACATAAATTGTCATTATATATTTTTGAAATGATAAGATTTTCATCTCTAGGTACTACGTGCCATGGAGATAAAGATTTATTTATAACATGGGAGGACGGTTCATAGAATGATGATGACAAATAGAGGTGGATATAGGCTATATAATGACATTCGAAAGGTAGAAGGGCATAGGCTTTAGCAAGTATCGTAAGTATAATTCATAGTAAAATTTCCTTAGATTTAATGAAATAAATAAATTCCAAGAAAGATTCATACCTTAGATCCCTTTTAGGATCAAATTTTTCAGAAATAATTTGAATTGTCAGGCTTCTGCTGCATGTTGTAGGTACTGTAGAAGAATGAGATTTCTGTAACATAATACAATTTCCTATTTTTGCTTTGCTCCAAATATTGTGCTGCTCCAAGACCTAGGATTTCTCTTCTAATAGGCTGTCCACTGTGCTGAATGTTACTAGATTTATAGAAAACAGAAGAATAGACTGCAAACTAATGAAACTGTCCATGAGTACCAAAACTGCAAAGTCTTCATCCAAATACTTCCTTTTGTGCAGATCTACCTATGTGAATAAATTTTGTTGATGTCGAACATAGGGAGAAATCACTGGATTACCAACCAATAAGGGAAGTTGTTAACCAGTGCGAGATATCCCACCTGTAATGTCAATGGGAATCAAGGCACTAGATACATTCAAACAGTCATGAATAGATTTGTTGAAGTCGAATGAACTGTAGAATTCTTTTGCCAAGAAACATTGATGTATTTCCTTGGCAAATGACAAGGATACCTGCCATTGAGGCATGCAGGCTCTGAGGTATCTAAAAATGTCTTGAGTTTCAAACCCAAAAAATGATTTGGAGTCGATGGGTTGAAAATTTGCTGGAAGGAAAGCCTTGATGAATCTTCCATCATCCAGTTGAGCACCAAACATGATTTGTGAAGAAAATTAAGTAGGCACCAACAAACTTTATTTTGGAGTCTAGCTAGCCAGTAACCTGGTTTTCTAACTAGATTCCTGCTAAACTACACCAGACAAGCTGGTTTTCATAGTAAATCTTATTTTTCTCTTTACTTTTTTATTCCTATTTTTTATTTCCAATTCTACCCTACTCTACTGGAAGTAAAATGTTCCTTCAAGTGTATGCATACTTCCAGTGTAACCACCTCTGAATCAAGACTTCTAAATCATGATTGTCCATACAGTGTTTATGAACAAAAGTCAATATATAAAGAACCAACTCCTCATATGATCTTGATTTCAAAAGTTGCTGAAAAGTAAAAGGTTGGAATGGACAAACTGTATCAGTCCATACTTGAATAAATCCTTGATTGGCAAGGCTTGTCAAACCAAGCTGATATTCTTCTTCTGGTCTCAAGCAAGCAAGAAATTCTGCAATTTCAGGTTCTAGGTGCTCTTCTTCCTCAGCTCCTTCCCAAAATTCTTGAGCTCCTTCATCAAATGAGGAAGCATAGATGAATAGGTCTAGGTCTTCAGGTTGAGGACACTTATTGATTTGCTGCTCACTTTGAAAGATGGATTCATCTTCAGATATGGATCTGATGTTGTGACAAGGATTATGAAAACTCCTTGTAGTAATAAGCCCTTCTCTGCTCAACAAGTTTTTGAACATCTCTAAACTTGTTCCGGTTCAGCTGTCCTGCTCCACAGGTGGGTTAGTAACCGGGGTCTTACAGTACCCAAATGATCTTGAGAATTTAAATTTTTAAAACTAATCTAAATCCTTTTTGAAGAAATGTAGATAACTCCAAAGTAAAGAAACTAATTAAGACTAAGTGTTATGGGTGAAACTAACCTATATTCAAACATAATCACTATGAAATCAAAACTAAAACAGTAAAATTATTAAACTAAAACACTCCTACTACACTCTTGCATTAATTGAAAAGAAAATGAAAATCTGCTTAACTATTGAAGGTCTGGCAACATCTAACCTCCAGTCCATTTTAATGCCTCCCCGGCAACGGCGCCAAAATGTTGGGCTAATTATATCTCTATAATAGCTTACATAAAATGTCAACCCAGGGAGGTAAACTTAGAGGCATAAACACCGTATGTGCTGGACTGGAACCTAATTGTCTACTCTGCTCTAAGCCTAAGTTATCTCTAATATATTTCATTTATTCTAATTTAAACAAAAGTATTCTAACTAAAGCATTCCCATTTAAATTCTATAGCATTCAATTCTAGACAGAAATGAAATATCTTTAACAACTACCTTTGAACTAATCTAGAAGTAAGATGTCTATTTCAAAATGAAACTATTTCGGCAATCAAACTAAGTAACAACAAATTATACCAGAAACAGAGTATGTCACAGAAAGTAAACTAATGACAAAGAAAACTATACTAATTTCAAAACTAAAACTTAACAGCAAATAAAAACCCTAAAATCCTGTAGCTAAAGGCATTTTACTCTATTATGAATCTAAGAGACTAAATCTCAAAATCAAAACTATTCTTAAAACAGGAAGCGATATCAAGAGATACAGTCTATGAAGCTTTAGATTTCACAGAAACGAGTTATACCATAGATGCAATGAGTCGATCTTGCTTCTAAACTGATAGTTACTCTATTCATTAATCCAACAATAACCGAATGCTAACAATAACTTCGAGCAATGTAAATCTACTGTTTATTCTGTTCTGAATATAACTCTGGCGATTGCAAATGTAATCTATCTAAGAACTAAATCCATGAAAGAGAGGCTCATGGTCTTCTTGGTGGATCCTTGCCAAGAAAACCACAAGTCCCTTAGGAACTTACAGATTAAATTCTAAACTACAGATATGTAAAAGAGAACATTAACAATAGAAAGTGAACCATGTTATAGTCTAAAGAAACATCTTAAAATACCAAAGACAACATTGTATGAGTCGATCTCAGTCAAGTTCAGAACCAACAGTTAAGCAACGCAATTCTTCCATATCATATATCATCCCCTATTACATTTCGCTCCATTGTTTTTATAGCTCAGGATCTAGATAACTAATCCTTATTTTCTAGCAACAAAGCCTATCTTCTATTTAATACAAAACTGTTTTCAGAAGGTAAATGATTCCTTCAATTAATGGGTACTTCTCATGCCCAAAAATCTCATTATCTAATAACCAATATTTATCTCTATGGCACGTAGTGTCTAGATATGAAGATCTCATTGATTATCCATGAGTCATCAATGGGAGTTAGGCTGGAATAATTGGTTTTGCTTGAGCAAGCTGGCAGCACCTGGAGTGTAGAAAATCTTCCATTTTAATCTGCTGTTGAAATCAAAGTATGCTGCAAAATCTAATATAACCATTCATGAGCTTCCAAGAATTTTATTTAATAATTAAATAAAAGGAAATTAAAGAATTTTGACTAATGACCATACCTTACTATACTTGTTGGGAATTTGGTTATATGTGTGAAGATATAGATGAGTTTATGGAGTAAAGAGTTCAAATGAAGAGGTCAAAAATGGATATGGAGGGTTCAAAAAGTATCAATTCAGCGAGCCAACAGGCCCCACAACTATATGTGCAACAACCACCCCTAGTTGTGCTACAAAACCCCATCCCAAACAAGGGGTGATAAATACCCAACCAGACATGCATCCTACCCCACCATAGTTGGGACCGTATCCCAATACGGGCACCTCTGTCGATCACACTATCCTCCTTACCAGTGAGGAAGAAGCCCTTTTGTAAACTCATAGTCGTCAGTATAGCACACCCCCTGACTCTGCTCCCACCACCTCAGAAGCAATTCCAGTCACAATTGGAACCCCTTTCATGATTCCTCACCCTAATATTGAAAGCCCCCTTTGTATTCCTCGCATCCCATTGCGTAGGAATGTCCACAATCCTCAGGCTAAGGAAGATCATAATTACAGTTTGGTCAATGACTTGGCACAATATTCGGCTGCCATGTCAGTCATAGAAGTCCTTAAAAATTGTCCCACCCAACGGAAGTCCTTACTTTACACCCTGGGAGAAGTTGACCCTGCTGATACCCGACTCATTACATTTGATCTCGATAATGGAGAACCTCGCCTCCCCGCTCTTATTACTTTTCAAATCCCTGTAAAAATTTGAAACATTACAATTCATAGGTACATCATTGATGAAGGCGCATCCACCTGTATCATGTCCAAATCCATATGGAAAAAACTCGGTTTCCCCAAACTCATACCATCTTCCATTACCTAAAGTTCTAATGATGGCAGCTCCTCATCCCCTGAAGGACTCTTCCAAAATGTCCCTGTCGAGCTCGGGGGAAAAACCGTTCTGATTAACGTTGAGGTTATCGATGCCCCGCTTGACTACAATATCTTGTTTGGTCATAGCTACATGTATGCTATGAAGGTCATTGCCTCTTCTATGTTCCAAACCATGATGTTTCCGCATAACAGAAAGATCATTACCATCGATCAAGTCTCACATTATGAGCCTAACCCTTCATCCAACATCGATAACATCCTCCCTTTCATCCACACTAATATCAATGCCTATCCACTCATCAATATGGGCCCTAGAATATTCAAAGACCCATCCTTTCTAGGGACATACCATGGAGCACCATCGCTCCTCCAACCCTTAGTACAAGTATGTGTCGTATCCTCCAACGGAATGACAACTGAAGATAACCCCCCTCCTACCAAGGCCTCTTTCATCCCTGACGTCCCACTAGTCACAAAAATTCTCCCTTAGGAATCCCATGAAACTAATTCATCTCAGCCCATTCCTAATATTCCCCAGGGCCATATCCCAGTTTGGGAAACAGTCCCCCAAGCCATTACCCAAATCCCTTTCTTTTACCCCCCACCAGGTGTACAAGCTTTCTAGGTAGCTGCAACACTTACCCTTCCTAATATGGTGCTAGCAATCCCAGTTTGGTATCTACATCTACCTAATATTGTCCCTCAACCATCCCTTCCTCCCCAAACAAAAGGAATCCCAATGCAAATTCCCATACTCACTCCCACCATACCACCTACACCCCCACTCACTAACCCCCCTGCTACAGATGGGGGCATGCGAAAGAAGAAAGAGCCCATCGTTCCTCTCCCTCCTCGCATCCAACCTCCTTGTGCACTCTATGATAAATAAGGACACCCCACTAATCGATGTCCCTCTCTTTCAGAGCTACGCAATCTCATCCAAAACCCATTGTACGACCATCTGTACGGTCCTACCCAAAAATAACATCTAACTACTTTACAAGAGGATGAGACCACTAACCTGACTCTCGCACCTCCTGGATAGGCTTCCTCACACTCTTGGAATCTCTGAATTTGCTATGGAATCTCCTATTTGATCACTATAGTAGCAAGTACAAATGAGGTGGAAATGTGGACCCTACAGCTATATATAGGCCCTTTTGGCCAAAACTTCCATGCTCAATTCCAGGAGCTCTGGACATCCTTTTTTTGATCCGTCTTCAGCCACGGGATCAGAATCCCACTGGCTACATAGTCATACTTCCTAGGTCACCATCCATCCTTGGCCCCCGGGGAGTCATTTTCTCATACCCCATCCAGGTATGCATGCTCATGTTCAAAATTGTCAAATAATTGTCCTATGTTCGTTATCTTCAGATATTGTTCACGTTAGGTATTTGGTTTTCATTGGTGAAGTTATTGGGTAATCACACGCCAACAAAACCCCTTCAGGTATATGATTAACATTGGCATGTAATTATTCCCTCTGAATCTCAATTGCATCTCCAATCACACCATCTGAAATTTACCTTTAAGGTCCCTATATCTGGCTTTCCAGTACTGTCACCTCCACTGCATTTTGGTACTATCACCCGGTAACATTCTCCCCCACATGAGGTGTCCCATTTATAGTCCCCCTTGGCACTTTGACACTCATGTTGTTTTCACCCTTTAGGGATGGGAATCCCAATAGTCTTACACATTTTTTGAGAATCAGCCACATACTCCTTCTCCGCCTTTTTCTAGCCTTCCTAATGGACTCCCAGGTTATGTCATCATGGTTCTATTCTTGACTGCACCTCTGCAGTATCATTAACCCCCCATTTTCATCCACAATCAGTTTTCTCATCTGTGAATTCCCCTTCATTCATTTACCTCATACAGAGAGCCATCCATGGGGCCCCTCACCCTCCACCAGTTCCCTACATAACTTGTGCCCTCCTAGGCCAAGCCACCTTGCATTGGGGCACCCGTTTTTGTATTTGTACACTCATACCCAATTATTTATTTCTTTGGCACTTGTACAAAGCCTTTTTTTTTAGCATTTACATATCTTTTTGTCATCACCTTTGATGACCTTCTTCCTTTCTGGCAAATGCAACCCATGTCACTCTTGGGTGGGGCATCCATAATATTCTACTCCTGTTGACATAGTCCACAAACCCAAAGTATCCCATATGACACCTACCTCTCCACTCTGAGTTTGTTCACTTTGTCCTACCTCTGGCACAACTTATCCCATGTCTAGTCATCCCCCTGACACTCGACCCAGTTGTACGGTTGTTGCTACTTAACATATATCCCCAACCAAGGGCAGTCTTGAGTCTCCAAGCGTCTTGAATTCGTCCATAGTTCTTGATATCATCCAGTGAATTTCCCGAATCCATTTTCTTCTTGGATTCATGTCTCCCGTTTTGTCAACATCAACACAGTTTCCAAAAGGGCGATCGTATCTTGACTCTCATTCCCTTTACAACAATGAGTCTCGGACGGAACAGGGAGAACCATCATTGCTCTCTGTTGTCGTTGACCCCCGTACCATTCGACTTCAACACTCTCTCATGTTACGATGGGTCTTACTTTGCAACTGTGGTAGTTTTTTTTATATTTTCCGAAGACCTCTGAAATTGGTTGGGCCATCAATGCCCGCCAAATCCTTGATACTTCCTCCAAGTATCATTGTTTACTTTTCAGAGTATTGTTCCTCATCAGAATTATCCTCTGCTCTTTTCAACACACCCTTGAGGGAACTGCACTCATATTCACCAACATACCACTTCAGTTACTTTGCTACACATGTTTTGGGTTACACGGCACGAGCATGGGGCATGCCCGCCTCGTTTGTACACATTTTATTTTATTTTCACACCTTCAGAAAGGCTAGGTCCTATAGGTTCCTTTCTCCCTCCAACGAGTCACTCTTGATACTCTCGATATCACTCTTTCTTACAACAACACTCTTAGTAGAAGAAACATTGATGAATTTCGGCTATACATATGCTCCAAACCTCATCCATCAGGGGGCATCTGTTATCACTAAAATCTCGTTCGCACATGGTTACAGGAATCCAACATCTCCAAATAGCTATTAGTTCACCCATGGACCAAAATTACCAAAATTACATCTCTAAAAGGTCCAAAATAATACAAATACTTATAAAATCGGAATGCACTATGATTATATAGAGCACGCATGCATATGCACCATCAAGAAATGCAGGAAAAGTGCACATGTGCACGATGCGCGGCTATGGACGCTAAAAGCCACGCACATCTGAGAATGACGCATTTATGATGTTGGTCGGCCTCCCACCCACTTTTGGTTCAACTTCCAATTCAATTTGACATTCAAATCTCGGTTGAATCCAGCTGGGTGGTTGGTCAAAGAACTAAGGGTACCCTAAAGGGCCCCTTGTTCACACTCAAAGCTGGTTGAATAATGCCTCAAAGTTATGCTATAAAAAGAGCCCATGGGTGCACTACATTTTCAAGGAATTCATTTGTAAGGTTATGCTGCTGCTATTCTCTTGGGGAATCCTCTTTTCTCATCAAGAGCATACTAACACCATTCCATTGGAGCTATTCACATCACCCTTTGAGTGAATTAGCTCGGGATTCTTTCAACATTTCTTTCAAGTTTTCAAGTTGTAAGAAGAGCTCAATCTTGGGGGTCCAAGAGCCCTCCCTTGGAGGAAGAAGGGACCCAAATTCCCCCTTTCTCTTTGGTTCTTTATTTTCACTAATACAATTCTTTCCATTGGTGACATGAGTCTTGTTTTTTTCTATCTCTTATGTCCTTATATACTTTAGTTTAATTTTTTTTATCATTCCTAGTTTAATTCTTAGCTTAATCTTTTATACTTTATTCTTCTAACCCTTTCCTTTACTATTGTCTTTCTTAGCTAACCCAAAAGAGGCACAACACTTGGAAAGGATTATCTTCCTCATCATGGATGCTGACAGGGGGAAACCCCTTCCAAAGTCATTGGAACCCCGGACAAGGTTCAACACCTATGCCCATTGGGTCGGCAGGGGGCATCCCTTCTCAAAATCCTTGGAACATGATGCAAGCCCAACCTCCTTTGTCCTTCTATGGAAGTCATCGCATGATGCCTCAACAAGCATAGAATCTGTACACTGGTTCTAGACAAGGTTTTTACCAGAATCTTGGCCAACAACCAAACTTTTCCTAGAAACCTAGTGCCAGTTAAAATCTAGGTCCCTTTTTCCATGGTCATAATCAGTAGCCCAAGCTACCATTCCTGACATCTTTGCATTTTCCTGACTTGACGAGGTTGTTAAATGACCCCATCTATCACGATCCGCATTGGCCTCCTATGCCGACCAAGTTTCCTTCGAACATTCGATAGTTCAAAGCCAAACCTAACGAAGATCCAAGTGATCATGTGACTACTTTTCATCTCTAGTGCTCGTCTAACTCATTGAAAGATGGCTCCGTCCAGTTGCACTTGTTTCAACGCACTCTCATTGGGAGTGCTGCGAAATGGTACATTGATCTCGACTGCTCAAGATACTCCTCCTTCAGTGAATTGGTAATGGATTTCTTAAACCATTTCTAATTACCTGTGAGATATGATGCTGGCACCGAATTGCTGGACAACTTTGAGTAGACAAAGGTAGTCCATATCTCCAATCACATCAGAGAATGGAGACACCGGAAAAGTTTCATAAAAGTACCAGTCCCACCAACATTTTTTCTTGAGTGGTTCCTTAAGTATTTGGCACCCCAATTATCCAAAGATGTGGCGACGTCGGGAGTTTTTTCTGAAGAAGATGTGATAATGAGAGCTCAACAACTTGATTTGATTTACTCACAATCTGGCCTACTTTATGAAATCTTTCCAGATGCACCTAGGTCAATTCTTGACAAAACCAGATAGAGAGTTGGACCACATGCCGATGGTATTGTTGGTTCAACACAAGCTAAGTCCACTGATCCACTATCAAAACAATTGCAACAATTGTCGATACAACAGATAGTGTCCAGCTAGACCACATGTATGGATGCTCCCCCTACCCAAATTTCAGATGTACACAATGTACAATCGACAAACCTGAAGTCCAACTAGAATCCCAATGGGAAGAAGAAACAATGAAAGAATGGTAAGGGGGATAAGAAACATACCAATAATGCTGGTGGGGGAAACACTAAAAAGAATAAGTCCAAGTATTCATGTAATCTGTGCATGGAAGCCCACCCAACTTATCAATTCCCTTGGCTCACGGAGGCCCAAATTTTATTGGCACAACAACAACCTACTGTGTTAATGAACCCATTCCAACATGGGAAAAATTTAACTCAAGCCTCGGTGAGTGCGGAAGGGGGAAGTCAAGGACCTTCTCCACTTCGAGTAATCCTTCATCCACAAATGTGTATACGATGAAAGGTGATGCATACATATCGATCAGAGCACATGATTATGGAATGCCTAGCTCCTCTGAGAAGAGTAAAGAAGCTGAGATCCCCCCTCTTCCTCTCCATATTGAGAAGACGTTGGGCGAAACAATGACACGCATCCCAAAAGGCGTGTTCAAGAAATATTCTCACAACCCGAATGCAAAGGCCACCCAAAACTACTCCGTGGTGGAGGATTTGTCACAAACCCCTTGTGCGATGTCTGCTTTGGAAGTCCTCCAGAGTTTCCCTTCCCAGAGAAAGGCTTTGTTAGCCACTTTAGGATCTGCTGAGACTTGTAATCCAGGCATGATCATGCTTGGTACAACCGACTTAAAACCTCGTCTCCCTTACCATGTTGTGTTTTATATATTAGTGGTGTATAACACAAAAACATTTACACGGAATGGTTTCTGCATAGTGGTTGATGAGGGCACCTTGACATGCGCAATGTCTTTGGCATGTTGGAAGGTCATAGGCCAACCCGTTTTGTCTATGTCACCAACTCTTCTTATTGCTTTCGATAGTCGTTCTTTCCAACCACATGGCATCATTCCCTCTTTCCCTGTGCAGTTAAGGGGGAAAACCGTGTGCGTCGATGTTGAAGTAGTCGATGTTCATCTCTACTATAATATTGTGTTAGGAAGGAGTTGGAATTATGCTATGCAAGTAGTGGTTGCTACTGTTTTTTGGGTCTTGTTGTTTCTACACAAGGGCCGGATAGTGACCATTGATAAATTGTCTTTCTCCCATCCTGACCTTTTATTGGGGGCATCCACGGTCCCGATGATAAAAAAACCCTCAACTCGACATCATCAACATAGGGGTTGGTTTGTGCCCACCTTTGATGGGTACTTTCAATTATCCTCCCCCTCTCGGTGATATTAAGTTCATGTCGGACGAGCCTAAGGTTTAGATTTTTCAAGTCTCGTTGTTTCATACGACTTACTTTCATGATCTGTGGACTCTTCCTTCCCCATCAGACACGATGGAAGGGAAAGGGCACCATGGAATCTCCATGCCCTTGTCCATGGTAGAAGTTGTGTACTCTATAGTCTAGCAAGCTTCCGTCGACCCCGATCTGACTCCCGTGTAAGAGTTAGATCCGATTTCAGAGCCTACTTGGGCTCGAGGTTCCCTTGCCAATACCGATTCTTTGGACTTAGTCCTTCCCTCCAATGAAGAAATCATATAGAAAATGACCAGTGCGTACAAACCCTAGGATGATCTCCATCACAGATCTTACTTCCTCCCAGAGTTAAGAAGAATTGAAGTAGGAGAATTCACTTTGACTATGATTGGAGATAGGTCTTGTCCTATCAATTCATTTGCTATGCACACAGTTTATGCTGAGGTTAATATGGAAGCCATCACTGAAACGATACCTATTGATATCTCCAGAACCCCTGGAGTCATGGAGAATGTTCTTGTCGAAGATGATTTCTCCCCCAAAGAGATTCAAATCTACACAGATTTATTTAAATAATTTTGTGACATTTTTTCTTGGTATTATGAGGAAATTCCAGGCATCGATACAAGAATTTTCGAACATGAAATCATGACTTATCCTAATGCTAAGCCAGTCTGGTAGAAGCTTCATCTAGTCAATCCTAAGAAAGAAAAAGCCATCAAAGATGAAGTAGAGAAACTGCTTAAGCCAGATTTTATCTACCTCGTTCACTTGACTCAATGGGTGTCAAACCCCATTCTAGTTGATAAGAAACAAGGTACGATTCACGTTTGTACGAAATTCGATGATTTGAACAAGGCTTGTCCAAAGGATAATTTCCCCACATCATTTATTGACCAAATAGTCTATGAATACATAGGATTTGAGGCCTTTTCTTTCATGGATGGTTTTTCGGGCTACAATCAGATACAGATCAAACCCAAAGAACAACACAAAACCACTTTCATTTGTCTGTGGGGTACATTTGCTTATCAGAAAATGCCTTTTGGTCTGAAAAATGCTGGAGCTACCTTTCAGCGGGCCATGTCTTTCGCTTTCCACGATATCAAACATATAGTTGAGGCTTACCTTTATGGCTTAGCATCACTATCTCCTAAGAGAGCTGATCATCCTACGCACCTCAGACTCATCTTTGAGCGATGTTGCTACTACCGGATTCACTTGAATCCAAACAAGTGTAGTTTTTGCGTTACTTCAGGTCGTCTACTAGGTTTCATAGTTTCGACAATGGGGATCATGGTCAGTCCTCTCAAGGTTGAGGCAATAGTTCAATTGCCTCCCCCATGCACGATCCTTCAACTTCAGAGTTTGCAGGGAAAAGTGAACTTCTTACGACATTTCATCACAAACTATGCCAAGATCACAAAGGGATTTATGCGTTTACTCAAGAAGGATGTTCCTTTTCATTGGGACGAAGTTGCTCAATGATCGTTTGATGCTTTGAAACATGCCCTCACGTCTGCCCATCTACTTCGGCCACCTAATTATAATAAAGACTTATTATTTTACTTGGCTGCAGCAGAGTCAACCATCGGTATGGTCTTGGCTCAGGAGGACAATGTGCTTTCTGAGTACATGACATATTATCTGAGCCGAGGCCGGGTTAGACCAGAACTTAATTATTCCCACATTGAAAATCTTGCACTGGAAGCCGTTCATGCTATCCAATGGTTTCGTCATTATATCGTTTTTCACAAGACCACCATCATTGCCATTGTGAATCCATTTGAATACGTGTTGACACGATGAGTAATTGGTGGAAATATCAGTACATGGATAGTTTTCCTCCAAGAATTTGACTTAGATTTTGTTTCAAAAAAATCCAATGAGTCATTGGTCTTTGCGGAACTCATATCAGATCTTCCAGTCAAGTCAGGTGATGTTATTCCTGAAGAGTTGCCTATTAAAGGAGACATATTTTTGATCGCATCTTTGGACCCCTGGTATGGATATATACTTGTCTATCTCCAAACTTTGAAGTGCCCCACCTCTGCTTCTCATGCTGAGCATCGTCGTATATGCCATCAGGCCAAGAACTATCTTATACCCAAAGACACTTTGTATCGTTGAGGCATAGATTCCATCCTTCGTCGATGTCTCAGTCATGAAGAAGAAAAAATCGTCCTTAATGATTACCACACTAGATCATGTGGCGGCCATATGTTTGGGTTGGCAACAACCCAAAATATATTATGCACCGGTCACTTATGGTCGACATTAATCAAATATTGTGTTGAATCAGTCAAGAAGTGCCACCCATGTCAAATCTTCTCTTGGAAGATGAGGGCACACCCTGCTTCTATGTTTCCCATCATTACCATTGGTCCTTTCACCAAGTGGGAGATTGATTACACTACATGCAACCCCCCTTCAGCAAGGGGTCACCATTATATCATCATAGCAGTAGACTACTTTACAAAGTGGGTTGAAGCTATGAAAATGTTCAAGGATGATGGAGATACAACAACACTCTTTTTGTTCAACCAGATTATAGCAAGGTTCGGTGTCCCGAGAGAGATTGTCACTGACCATGGCAGTCACTTCCATAATAAAATGATGATTGAGTTAACATCAAAGCATGGGTTGAGGAAAGAACATTTATCACCTTACTACCCTCAAGCGAATGGTCAGGTGGAAGCTATGAATAATTCCCTCAAGACTATTTTACAGTGAACGATCAATTCGACCAAATCAAATTGGCATTTGACGTTGTACTATGTGTTATGGGCCTAACAAATTTATTTTAAGACTGCAACTGGTTTCTCACCTTTTCAACTCATTTACGGGATGGAAGTAGTTTTACGCATAGAATGTCAGCTCCCCTCTTTAAAATTGGCAGTACATTTATTGCCAGACACTTCACCGCTTGAAGAGAGGTTATTACATCTCGAACAACTCGATGAGAAGCGTCGAGACGCAGCTTTGGACAATGAGGCTCACAAACAAAAATTTAGTGTCAGTATAATCGGTCTGTTTGCCCTCAGATTTTCTCTGAAGGCGACCTTGTCCTAGTCTATGACCAATATAAGGATCCCCTAGGGGCAGGCAAGTTCAAACCCATGTGGTTTGGACCGTTCATTGTTAAAGAGGTTCTTAAAAAAGGTGCTTATTGTCTGGTTGACTTGGAGGGAAACACTTTGGCTGAGCCTAGAAATGGGCTCTACCTCAAGAAGTATTACTGATAGGTGGGTCTCCTTCAATGACTTCTTGTAACATATGTATAGTCTCTGTACAATTTTTTTTCTTACTTTTTGTCTTTTGCATTTATGCAAGTTTCCTTTTTTATGACATTCTTTTCACTATGGAAGATGTCAAGTGAATCAGAGGTTTTCATGGGGTTTGTAGATGGTGCTAGTCGACACACTCAGAGGCTTTCTTCCACAGCTTGGGTGATTTTTACACCTCAAGTCCAGTTGCTATCCTCATGAGGTATCTGTTTAGGTAATGCTACAAATAACGTTGTCAAATACATCGCAGCCATAGAATTGCTTTGTGACGCTTTGTCACATGGTATATCTCACCTCTGGGTCTACTTAGATGCTCAACTGGTTGTGTCTCAATTAAATTGTGTTTACCGCGTTTACGACCCTACCCTACACCGATGGTTCCTTAGGGTACGTCTCTTAGAACGAAGTTTTGATTACATTACTTACATTTGTGTTCCTAGGAGATTAAATCACATCACTGATACTCTAGCTAATCATATATTAGATTGGCATTTTGCACACATGTAAAGATAAAAAACACACATGCACATGTAAATACATTTGTAACATAATCCATAAAGCATAAAAAGACAAAAAAGAGCCATGTATATATATATATGTCAAAAAATGTATCAGAGTATAGTGTGGGCACAGACACCTCAAAAATATACATAGTAGGAGTCACGGGGCTTATTCCCTCAAAAAATGTACAAAAGTGCTCACGACACATAAACAATCCAACCTAGCTAAGGGCAGGGCCTGTTGGCCCGGTCGTAGTGTAAAACGGTGTTTGCCAAACAAATAGTTTTCAGATACTCTTGTACACATAAAAAAAATGATATATATAAAAGAAAATACAAATCAAAAGCTATGAAAATTAAAAACTTACCCAACTCTCCTCGCACTGCTCTGGGAGGAACAACCATATCCAGGTCTCTGGAAAAGTCAATAACAACATATGGATAGTCTTCTATCGCTGGAATCTAGCGAGACTACCAGTCGAAGAACTTGTCATCAAAGGCCTCCATGGTCCTTCCACAACCCTATCGTGGAAACAGTGTCGCCCATCTACATACAGCTAGGAATGTGGCTATGTTCCCTCGTACTATCTCTCAAGGGATAATACTGAGCACCCTCTCAAAGAAGAATGCACAAAGTATGGTCCCAAACCTGAAGTTTCTGTGCCTTCGCATGCGGCACTCAATCAACTACCTTTTCATGCATTCAAGTAATGTTGTGCTCCAATCAAACACGTGTGCATTCAAACATTGCACTGCATAATGCATATGCGCCTGGGATGCTTGGTGAAGTGCAACAGATCTAGTGATATGCCCAATAAACAGTACTATCACTTTCAGTGATAGGTTAGATGTCTTGTTGATCGACACTTGTGTGCCCACTTTGTCAGTCCCTGCCTTACAATGGAGCCCATTCAACTCCGCTATGTTATGAGGCCTTGAAGGAAATGTGCAGAATTTGACTGGTTCCCCTCTCCTCAAGAGGCCAGTCAAGAATTAGATGTCCTCTATAGTTGGATTCAATGACTGACCTTCAAGCATGAAGGCCTCTGCATCTAGGTGCCAATAATATATCAAGGCATTCAATAGCCTTGGTTATGCCCGCATGAATGGACACTGGTAGAATTTCAATAGCCCACATTGATTCAATGTAGTTGTCACACTAGTGTCCTCACTGACCAAAATTTCAATGTCTTCATGCTCTCTTTCCCTCTAGTGAACATACATCCTGCAAGTGCCAGTTCAGGAGGGGATTTAGATCTTGCTTTTTAATTTTTTCACAAAATTGGGGGCATACGTGGGTTGTAGTGGTGACAGTTGCATATGCATGCGTGCAATAATTCTTTTGCATGTGTGCATACACGTTTTGTCCCAAGACAACCCACGTATTCCTAGGGTCGACCCTTTTAAAGGTCAACACCCCCCCAAAAAATGAAATAAAATGCATAAAATAAAAATTGAAATGCAAGAGGAGTGAATTTGTACTTACTTGGTCCAATTGGAAGTTCGTTTGTCCACTGAAGCTCCCAGAATCAACACTTTTATCAAAGGGGTGTTTTTGGCTCCAGAGTGAATTTCCCAAATCAACAATGGTGATAATGAGCTGTCAGCCTTTATTTATATACTTTTTGGCCCCTTTTTGTCATTTGTTTTTGGACCCCCTTGTCATTTTTTCTAAACTGAAAATAATTTAGTATGGTTCAAGATTTTCTTTGGGAAGGTTACAATAGAGGTCACTTCGAGTATCAGGAAGCTTTTGGGATATTTGGGTCACTTTTGAAGGTCCTTTGGTAAAAATATCATTTTTTCAACTTGAGCATTTAAGTTAGGATTCCACCTCCATTTTTTTTATCTCGTTGTCTTTATCACGTTTTCATAGGATCAAACCCACTGAGTTGCGACACTGAAAAAACTTTTCTTCTTTAGAAGTGTTGTAATGTCATGGTAGAGCCTTCCCCTTCATGGATTCCCTAGCTAGATCCTACTTGCATTTTCAGCATCCATGCTATTGGTAATGACTATAGGCTCAAGATTCCCTGTTAGTCTTGTCCTGATTACAAGTTTGAGCCTCATCTGCATGATTCTTTATCACTCTTGACCTCACCCTCGCGACTCCCAAAATTTTAAACGGGTATTCTTTTAAGACCTTTTCAGACCCTTTAAAACATGAAAATATTGTCGAGTGATCTTCTTGTCTTTCACGCTCGTTAAACTAAAATTTGAAGGCACATCTGTCCAGTGGTAGTTTACCCATTTTTTGGTACAGATGGTCAACTGTACAAACAAAGGTATACTCTAGGAACTTCAGTTCTCTAGAAGAGTATCCTCAAGTATAATTTTACCCCTTTTTCTAGGCTTGAGGGACTAAATTTATGAAAAAGGTACCCCCATGGAGTCCATAGTTAAGCTCTTTTCAGACTCCCTAAAATTGAAAATATCATCGAATGACCTTGTCTCTTCACACTTGTTAAAATGGCCAAGAATAACAACCTTTACGGAGTCCATAGTTAATCTCTTTTCAGATTCCCTAAAAATGAAAAGATTATCGAGTGATCTTGTCTTTGTCACACTCGTTAAAATGATTTTTAATAGTCGTATTTTCGGTGCTAATTTACCCCCTTTTTCGAATCGACTAGACTATTTTCGAAAACGGTACCCCAGTGGAGTCTTGTTTTACTCTTTTTCAGATTCTCTAAACATGAAAAACCATCGAGTGTGCCTTTTTGGGCTCGTTAAAAGTACATCAAAGGACATTATCATTGTCTCATGTTAATCACACTTACATTCCTGCGTCTTTGGTCTAAATCCAGCTCCATGTTGCTCTCAACTGAACCATATAAAGCATGCCTTATACGTGAGCCTTGTAGCACTTTTCCCCTGCGACTTGACACCTTGACCCATGGAAGTTTTTTCGTGTCCCCTTTTTTCATATGTCCCCTTGCTCTGAGCATCAATGTGTTCCTTGCACCTGGAACTAGTATGTTAGCAACACTTGTTCCTCCTTTGTAACGTAACATTATTGTATTATTTTTCAAAGATTTCAAAATTATTGAAAACGACAAAAAAAAAAATCAAATATACCCCAAAAAGAGGAAGGGAAAAGTATTTTCTTTTTTTTGGCAGCACAATGAGTCTCCCTTAGACAAAGAACATCTTTTCATTTGTTCGTCAAAGATATGGGATATGGTATGACCTTAGGAATTTGTTCGCATAGATCTATGTCCTCCTTCGTTTGGTTATTCCTCTAAACATATGGAGAGTTGGCGTTGCCTCCTGCATTGTCAACTTATGTCAATATCATGCTGCCCAAGTCTCATCATTTTTCATGCTATTTTCCAAGGGAAGTTTTTACCAAGCTCATGTTAGCGTTTCTGTAGTTTGTCTCTTGTCCTCATGCCCGACCATTCTAAAATACTAATCAAAATCCTTGTTCAAAATCAATGAAGTTCTTTGTCTGATCACCGGGATCCTCTTGTCTATTCACAATGAGCTGTTGAAGACCTATGGGTAGTGAAGTCTTACACTCCTATTACACTCTTACCCGAGTTTTGAAGATCTTGAAGTTGTTGCTAGAGCTCTGAAAGAATCATCTCTAGCCATCAGATGACATTTCAACTTCTTGAAGAAGGATACTATACATGTATATCTTTTGATTTTGAGATATAGATCCGTTGTGTATTTCTCGTGGCTACACTTTATATAGTTATATGACATGGATCTGCAGTGTATTTGATTGGTAGCCATGATTTTAGTTTTTTATCCCAAGCATGGGTATGCCCGCCTCGGAGAGACAAAATGTTATTTTGCAGATGGAAGCTCCCGAATACTGGTCCCTGGGCTCACTCACTTGGCACGTTGATAAAGATTGGTAAAGTATTTCGGCCATCAGATGCTCTTTTGACCTCACACTTTAGGGGGCATCTGTTATAAGCCTAATTTTCACCCAACCTACATACCTCACCTCAGGCCCCACTATTTGCCAATTTCTTGAGCCAAGCTCTTCTAAAAATCCCTCTTTTTTGAGCCACACACGCCCTGACCTTCTACAGCCTGTGTATTCACATATCAATACACATGCAGGCCTTCTATAGAGTTTTAGGAAATTTCTAAAATTGTTTGACTGCCTATGGCTAGTCATTCAACCAGATAATTACCTATAAAAAAAGGGATACCTTTTTCGTCCCACCATATCATGTGTTCAAACATGCATTTCATATACTAATTGTTGGGTTAGATGTGACAGTATCATAAAATAAATACACAATTTGAACACATGATATGGTGGGACGAAAAAAATATTCCTTTTCATATTAATATTCACAAGACTAAACTTAAAATATGTGGCCGACACTACTCCTCGAACCTGGTCCTGCGCTCCTCTTCACAATGCACCAACTACTCAACCACACTATACAATTGCAGGAAATTGGGGCAAAGGGGGGATAAATTTGGGTAGATTTTCTATGCTCTTAATATTATTCTTTCAAATGGGACCCCTACCCCTTCTTTTATAGGTAGTTATCCAGTTGAATGACTAGCCATAGGCAGTCAAATGGTTTTAGCAATTTCTCGAAACTCTGTTTCCCATCTGCAACTTTCCATTTTTCATGATTTTGTTAGTATATGCGTGCTATAGAAGGCATGCATGCGTATTGATATGTGAATATGTAGGCTATAGAAGGCTAGGGTGCATGTGGCTCAAAAAAGAGGGCTTTTTAGAAGATCTTGGCTCAAGGAATTGATAAATAGTAGGGCCTGAGGCCAGGTATCTGGGCTGGGTGAAAATTAGGCTTATAAAACTTGGAAAGAAAGTTGGTGAGAAAGTAAAGATGTAAAATTATCCAGGTTAAACATGATATTGTTGGACGACTCGGGATCAAAAGTTCCAATAGAATCTAAGAGTGTTCTACATTGACTGGGGTAGTGCTGTAGAACTTCTAACGCAAACATAACACATGGTGCTTGAGCCAAATCTTCAACAATGTTGTAGTTCTGGGCAACACACGAACTAGGATTAAAGGTAGATTTACATATAGTGCTCTTAGGAGGGAATAATATAGATTCGAACGTGGGTTTCTCGATATGAAGTGATCTAGATGGAGGACTAATAGATGGAGGGATAACAGAGGATGGTGATTGATCTGGTAAAGCACTATTATTGACCTTTCCTTTGTCAGGTTTAACTGGTGTGTCGTAGGTCGTAGAGTGGGTGGTTAAATAAATCTCGTTAAATAGATATATATGGGCACTTGTCGAGGCTTCATCATGAGAAGGGTGGCCAGAACTACCCCCTGGAGAGGGGGTTTGAGCAAACATAGATTGTTGCTGAGGAGAAGGCTGAGTAAGCATGACGGGTTGAGAATTCTCCTTCAAACATTTAGCCACTTCATCGCAATGTGGACAGTCTCGAGTGTAGTGATCATCACCACAAATAAGACATGGGAATTTTGGTTTCTGCTGTGGTTGATTTTCGGTAGCAGGCGGTGGGTTTTGAGATTTAGGTTGTTCATTGTTATTATTCTTTTTGGTTTTTCTTCTTTGTCTTTTTCTTACCTCTGGATTGTTGTGAAGGGGTAGATTGAACTGCATTCACCTCAGAGATATGAGTTTGGGGGGAGGTAGAGAAGGGTGTGGTCAAACTGGGAGTGGATGTCGAAGCATATCGATTTGTCACTCCAGTCAACTAGGAAACAGATTGGGTTTTGACGGAGCCGATAACTCCATCTGCATGTGATGTGGATGATGGTTTAGATGGATCTATATTTGCATGGGTAGAATTTGGGATTAACTCATACAAAGTACCAGATTGGGAATAAACCAAATCTAAGTACTGAGCCTGAGAAATGGCCCCTTCCTCAGTGATTACACCACCCATGGTGACATCACGAGCAATCAGGGGTAACAGTGATCTAGTAAACCTTTCCATCAATAATTAGTCAAGAATGACTACTTTGATCAACCTTCATCATTGTCTCCACTCATGAATATGATCATAGATATGCACGGAGTTTGTCTGATGAAGGGAGGTCAAGAGTTTGGTACCCGTCTCGTATCGAATGGGTAGTTGAAAGTGTGTGAGAAAGTACATGGAAATGGAGTTAAAATATTGGAAAGAACCATGTGGAAGTTCGACATACCACTTGGTTGTTGAACCTGTAAGTGTTTGCTGGATAAGATGCAAATGTATAGAATCATCCATTAAGGATTTTGATGAACATCACAAATGGAAAGTCATCACATGGTTATTTGGGTCTTCTCCAAGTTTTCCTTCAAATTTTGGAATATCAGAAGGTAGTTTAGCTGGAATCACTGGCCAGAAAGGATAATGATGTATAGGATCATTGGTCAATCGAGACAAGTCTAGGAGATCCAGAGTACTAAGGAACGATAGTTGTCGGTTAACTTGAGGGTGATATTGCCGAGGCATAGGAACACCGGTAGGACCGTAAAATGGGTTAGGTGGATAATTGTAACTAGTAGGTCCTTCTGCATATGGTTGTTGCTGACCAGAGTAAACAGTATTCGAGGAGGGTTGAGAAACATGTGTGAGCGGAGGATAACATGATGGGTTCTAAGGATTATAATTTGGATTTGGTGTTTTTTCATAGGGGTAAACATTTTGTTCATAAGACGGATATAGATTAGTCCCTTTAGAAACATGAGGTCATTGTATACCTTGAGGATTATGTCCGCCAGAGAATTGTAGGTTTCCTGGGAAAGGGATGTTCCATGGATTGGGCATTGTAGACGCATTCTGTCGAGAAGGTTGATGATGTGCTCTAGTTTGAGGTTGCCCCCGAGCATGAGGTTTCCCTCCAAAAGGAGGTTTCCCCCTAGCATGAGGTTTCCCCCCAAATAGAGGTTTCCCTCCAAACAAAGGTTTCCCTCTTAAAAGAGGTTTCCCCCCAGCATGAGGTTGATTCCCTAGAATTTGGAAACCACACATAAACAAATGACCGGTGCTGCTTAATGGATTAGAGCCACCAAGAACAGTCCCTCTGGGTTATTGTATAGGTATATAACTTCCAAGTATAACTTGGGTAGTGTTAACAACGAAAGAATTCAATGATCTGTACCCAAGGGGAAGTGACTAAGAAGGCCTAGATGAAAGTGGTGTACCAATGAGAGCTTGGCTAACCACCACATTACAAGTGGGAATAGTCACAACGTGAGGGACCATCGTAGAATGGGCCATTTGGAGAGAAATGGTGGAACTTGGACCAACAGACTGCATGTTCGAACCAACGGACAATGTGATTGAACTAATGGTTGTACTAGTAAAATGATCTAAAGGTACGATATAGGTAATAGATGTTTCAGGTATTTGGGATATGACAGGTATATCAACACCTATTCCTAATCCATAAAGGTCTTGCACTATGCGAGGTGAGCTTCGAACAATGTCAATAGTCCAAAGGGAGTCTTTGACTTAAGGGCTCAAATGAGACCCAGTCAGAATGTCAGAAGGATCAATGCAAACAAGTTCTCCGACTGAATTCAGCTGGAGAAAACACCTTTCATATTTCGCAGGAATGCGGAAAGCCTCCATAGGATTAGTAACAATTCAATTTTTTTTTAAAGAGGCAGAAACTTCCTCTTGTGAGGTTATAATGTCGTGAACCTTTCTCTGTTGAGGAGATCCCTCCATATAATGAGGGGGTAAAGGGACAAAATCTTCCTTATTTTCTGGGGGGATTCCCTGTACCCTACGCGAAAAGATCTATGGCCAACTAATGAAAAAGAAACAACATGCACTAATCAAATCTAGGAATCAAACCAGGCAAACAACACCTTCTCTCGATGACCGTACTAGTTGGTGATGAAATCCAACATTGCGTGATCAAGTAAAGAAGGGGCTAGGATATGGTGGAAAAATTACAATGGTGACTTTCTTAACGAACTTGCACCTTGGTGCAAGCTTCCATGCAGTAATTGTGGATTTACCCTCCAAGGAGACTAAGTGAGTTTGACCACCATCTATACCAGGTACAGTGAAGACTTCCCTTCACCATCACCTTGTATAAGTACCTAAATATTATAGCTACTAAGGACACCAAATTGCAGTCAACCCCTAGGAGGGTAGAGTTGATAGTCCAATCTGAACATATGAGCATGATAACAAGTATGAAATCCTTCAAGAGAACTGAGGACAAGTGGACCGGTAGAACTCCAGAGGACCCCGAACGGATTCGAATTTCATGAAGCACCGAGACCAAATGAAACCAACTGAACCTCAAGAATAACCCTCAATATATGATCTGACTACTACAAATGGTTGAACCACGGAGGGATAATCTTTGTAACTCTCCCGAATGCGACCTCGTGCATAGCTCCTGTGTGAGAGGGGATCCCAGAAAGCCTATACGACAATTGGATTTTTCTCTCCCTATCCCAAGATGCTAATGTTTGTTTTGAATAATTTGGATAGTTGTACTTACATCCTAATCCAAATTGCTAATCCTAGTCTATTGTTGGTGGAATATTATAAAAACAAAATGTTCTAGATAAATTTTAATTAGCATTAATTTTGCAGTTGTTCTTTACGCAAGGGTGTATGAAAGTGAAAATGATGGTATTATGACCCAATCCCCCAAAAATGCATAAGAGATTATAAGTAGTCTTTTATTTCAATGAATGCCTATTTAAGGGAAAGAGAAGAATGTTCTTTTCACTGTCAAACATTGAGATGCAGAATCCTCAATCAATTGTTTCTCAATCAAATCCAGTATAATGCTAAATATTTCATAGAATTCCTTTCTAATACCCAAAAACAATCATAAAAAAATGTATCCTTTTGCTTTATGTGTGAATGATTATCAATCTGATGTAAATCTTCTTATGTCATTCAGAATTTAAGATGAACAAGACTCAAACAATCAAAAGCAATTTTCACACAAACAAAAACACACTCTCGTCATGATTTAAAAAAGAAAGAAAAATATAACAAAACTTGCAAAAAGAAAACCAAAAAATCAAAAAGAAGGAAAAAGGCTTGGACAAGATGACCTCAAAGATAAAATGGAATGGTGCATAGACCTTTGAATTTCCTCACAAAATCTTACACTCAGTCAGATAAGTGAGAAGAAAACAGTAAGTTGACTCTAAATCGTCAAAGACAAAGAGTGACTTCAAGGTAAGGAAAAAAAATCAAAATACCAAACAAAAGGTGGTCAATTCTCAAAAAAGAGAGTGTTGAGGCCAATACCAAGACATACTAAGGCTTTAAGAGTCCTGAGCAAGTGCCAAAAGTAAGAAATGAACTCAGAGAATGAAAACCTAGAAGATTTTTCACAGAAAAGGGGCAACGCTCTAGTGTAAAGGGCACCTAGGAATTCCAACGCTTTGTGTAAGATCAACAGGGAGCATCAGTGCTCTGATAGAAGAGGTACGGGTGCGTTGGCCACTAAAAATTCAAAAAAAATGCCTAGAAAATATTAAACTCAACAAACTTAGATAATCAAAGTGGATAGGATGAAATAAAGGGCCAATCAATAGATCTAATAATTAGAGACATGGTGTGGAGAAGGTCAAAAACAATGAGCAAAGGCCAAAACAAGACCTAGGAAAGGAAACATAAATCAAGGAGCATCCCTAGTGGAGTTGCCAATTTCTGTTACAAAGAAATCCCCATGCGGACAAGTGGATTCTCTCTTGGGCTCTAGAATCCTAAGACCAAGACAAAAAAGTACTATTGTGGACATTGAATTTCCTTTGCATGAAGCTAAACTATTCAAAGAAGAAGAGGGAAGAAGGGTAAATACCTTTTACCAATGTTTGTCCTTGCTTGATCCAGGTTGATCTCGATCTCCAAGTTGTTCAGAAGATCCTGAAATACAATGAGAAACAACAACACTCGGGAAAAATCCCTCATGTGGCCAAAGGTGTCAAGACAAAGAGGCAAAGTGCTACAGGGCTTGCGTATAAGGCATGCTTCAGATGGTTCAGTTGAGAGCAACATGGAGCCGTCATTAGGCCAAATATGTAGGTATGCAAACGAAGTTAACAAAACACACAATGGTAACGTCCTTCAATGTAAGTTTAACGAGCCCAAAGAAGGTAAGATCAACAGTTTTTCATATTTAGAGAGTCTGAAAAAACATAAAAGGAGACTCCAATGGGGTACCTTTTTCGAAGGTAGTCTAGTCGTTTCGAAAAAGGGGTAAACTAGCACCGACAAGACGTCTATTCAAAACCATTTTAACGAGTGTGATAAAGACAAGATCACTCGGCAATTTTTTCATTTTTAAGGAGTCTGAAAAAAGCTTAACTATGGACTCCGTTAGGAATGTTCTTCTAGACCATTTTAATGAATGTGAAAGAATAAGGTCACTCGACAATCTTTTCAATTTTAGGGAGTCTAAAAAGAGCTTAACTATGGACTCTGTGGGGGTTCCTTTTTCATAAATTTAGTCCCTCGGGCCCGAAAAAGGGTTAAAAGTATACCTGAGAATACTCTTCTAGGGATCCGAGGCCACTAGATTATACCTTTGTTTGTACAGTTGACCGTCTAGACCAAAAAAGGGGTAAACTACCACCGGATAGATGTGACTTCAAATTTCAGTTTAATGAGCGTAAAAGGCCACAAGATTTCTCGACAATCTTTTCATGTTTAGAGGGTCTGAAAAGGGCTTAAAAGAAGACCTGTTATGTTTTGGGAGTCTCGAGGGTGAGGTCAAGAGTGATAAAGAGTCATGAAAATGAGGCTCAAACTCATAATCAGGCAAAACTAAAAGGACTCTCGAGTGTATAGTCATTGCATGGACACCATAATGCAACCAGGATCTACCTAGGGCATCCATGCTCCGATAAGCTCTACCACCAAATCGTGACACTTCTAAAGCATCAATGATGGTTTCGTGTCACAACCTGGTGGGATCAATCCTATGGCAAAGGTATAAATACAACGAGATATAAAAGTAGGGGTGGAAACCTAACTTATATGCTCAAGTTGACCATCTAAGATTTTTCCCCATGGACCGTCAAAAGTGACCCAAAACTCAAAAAAATGTCCTGATACCTGAACGTAACTTTCCATAGAAACTCTTGAATCACTCTAAATGGTTTTCAATTTAGAGAAAATGATAAAGGGGGCCAAAAAAGTGACAAAAAAGGGCCAAAAAGTCTATAAATAGAAGTTGCCAGCTCATTATCACCATTGTTGATTTGGAAATTGACTCTGGAGAAAAAACACCCCTTTGGTAAAAGTGGTGATTCCAGGAGCTACAGTGGACGAAATGACCATCCGTCTGGACCAAGTAAGTATAAAATACCTCCTTTTTCCTTTGAATTCTTTATATATGCATTTAATTTGTTTTTTTGGGGGGACGTCGACCTTTAAAAGGTCGGCCCTAGGTCCATGTGGTCTGTCTTATGACAGCCCTTGTGTACACTCTCTTTGTCTGATGTTAGAGCACGTGTACATGTGACAGTCATCACAACAGCCCACGTGGGCCCTCTAATGAGTGCAAAAAAAGTTTAAAAAGCAAGGCCTAACCCTCTAAAATTTTTCCCATGTGCAGGATGTATGTGCACTGGAGAGAATGAGAGCATGAATATATTAGCGCACTAGTTGGGGAAGACCCTAACACTGTGGCGGCGTTAATGCAATGTGGATTTCTCAAGTTTTTTTTGTGTCCTTTCATGAGAGCACAAGCTAGTCTACTGAATTCCTTGGTTGAATATTGGCACCCTGACACAGAATCTTTTATGTTAGAGGGGCAGTTGTTGGTGCCCACTACAGAGGATATCAGGGATGATTTTAAGGATGGAAATTTATTTTATAATGTATAAACCTTGGCGAATCTTACTAATCCTTCATATGTCAACATAAATGTTTGGCGATATTTTTGTAAAAATATTCAAATTTCTAAGTATTTTAAATAGTTTTTATAAAATTTTGGCTATTTTTAAGGTAAAATAATTTTATCCTATAGAATTTGGGCAAATCATTTTTAAAATAACGAATCTCATTTTTTGAAAAACCATGGAAAATTAGCCCACGAGTGAAATTTAGCCCCTAAAATAATCCCTGGAGGATATATACTTTTTGACTGGCCTCTCTAGGAGAGGTGAACCAGTCAATTTTCAGACATTTCCTTCTGGGCCTCACAATATATCGGAGTTGATAGGACTCTATTGTGAGGTGGGTACAAACCGATCGAGCTCGCAGGTGCCAATTAGCAAGATCATCAATTTATCACTGTAGGCGATTATGTTACTTATTGGGCGGATGAATGGTTATGCAGCTCTACATCAGGCGTCCCGTGCACAGATGAACTATGCAGTCCAATGCTTAAATGCATAGATATTTGACTGGAGCACCACACTGTTAGATTGTATGAAGAGGAAGTTAACAGATTGTCGGTTGCAGACACAGAGGAACTTTGGGTTCGGGATGATTTTATGCTCTTTCTTCTTTGAAAACGTTCCTAGTTTCAGTCCTCGAGTGGTGGTACGAGGACATCAGGCCTCTCTTCCTGCAGTTTGCAGATGGGTAGCGTTACTACCATGACAGGGTGGTGGAAGGACCAATACCCCTTCGATGATGACTTTTTTGCTTGGTTGTCGCAAAAGATCCCAGTCATAGAGGATTATCCTTATGCTGGGATTGATTTCTCGAGATATCCCAAGATCCCTGTACCTCCAGGCGAAGAGCGAGGTGAGATGGGTAAGTTTGCATCGCTTTTTTTTTTGGTGAAACATATATAATTTTTTATGTTGTTTATATATATCGGTTTTTTTAAACCAGAGTATTTGACAGATATGTGTCTATTGTGTGTAGATGTGGGACTAGTGCAACCTGCAGATTATGTGAGGAACATGCGTTGTCCTCAGCTAGGGGCCGCACCTACCACCATAGGGGGACTAGCAACAACAGGAGAGCTTCCAGCCGATGAGGCTGAGAGGGTTTTGAGACGAGTTGATCAAAATTTTACCTCACTCACTCGCACCATCCCCATGGCAGAGATTGAGGATCTTCCACCATCTATGCAACCTCATGTAGTGGGGGCACCACGGACATGGGTCCGACTGTTCCGGTGTTTGGAAAACACTGTTGATTATTACAACAGGGCCCACAAGCCCTAACCTTAGTTAGTCTAGACTTTTCACGTGTCGAGAGCTCTACTTGTATATATTTTTTGAGGGCATAAGCCCCATAACTTGTTACTAGTCATATTTTTTGAGGTGCTTGCATCCACCTATGTACTCTGATGATTATGATATTATATATGGATTTTTATGTCTTTTTGTGTCTTATGGATCACATTTTCCTTTAAAAATGTATTTACATGTTTATGTGTATGTCTTTTTATATGTGTGCGAGAGGCCAGTCTAAAATTTGATTAGCTAGAGTATCTGTAACTTGGTTTAATCTCCTAGGAACATGAAAATATGTAATATAATCAAAGATTCATTCTAAGAGACATACCCTAAGGAATCATCGGTGTAAAGTTGGATCATGAACACGGTAGACTCTATTTAACTGAGACACAACTAGATGAGTGTCTAAATAGACCCAGAGATGAGAGATACCAAATGACAGGGCATCATGAAGAAACTCAATAATTGCATTGTACTCGGCGACATTGTTTGTGGTGTCGCCTAAACATATACCTCCTGAAGATAATAATTGGCCCTGAGGTGTAAAAATTACCCAAGCTGCGGAGGCAAGCCTCCGAGTGTGCTGGCTAGCACTGTATGCGTACCCAATGAACACCTTTGATTCACTTGACATCTTCCACAGTGACAAAATATAACATAAAAAATGACACGTCCATAATACTAAAATAAACCAGAAAGTAATAGTATAAATATTATACATATGTTACAAAAATTTACCCAAGGTGACCTACCTATGAGTAATACTTCTTGAGGTAGAGCCCATTTCTAGGCTCCACCAAAGAATTTCCCTCAAAGTCAACCAGACGATAAGCACCCTTTTTTAGAACCTCTTTTATGATGAAAGGTATGAACCACATGATGTTCAAAGACTGATGAAAGTGAAATTAGTGATGTTTGAAAGATGAAAGAAAAATAAACAGAAAGATGGAAACAAAATAATTTCTTCTTGACTCAAATCATAATCAACTTTTCAAACTAAAATTTTCTAAGATATTTGAACAACAAACTCAAAGAAGGATTTCACTCGAATACGAGTGTTACACGTCAAAATTGCTCAGCTGGATAAGTGTCGCATTATCCCTCTCAATTGTCGTAAGTGTCGCATCAACTTTCGCAACTGTCGCAAGTTGGTCACAAGTGTCGCAAAAGGTGTTCAGACATAATGCTATGATAACGACACTAAGGAGGCATTCATAACATCTCATATGACTGATTTGAAGGAAAAGAACTGGTCTACTGAAGACAAACAACTCTTGACACCTGAAAAGAACTCTGAAACAAAGGTTTGGAGGGGGAACGCTCCCCTACTTTAGCTCCAGAAGCGTTGGCGCTCCCCTATAATGCTTCAGGGAGCGTTATAACGCTCCCAGCCCCTTTTGGAGGAGCGCTGCTCATCTTGAGAGCGTTGGTGCTTCCCCAAGGCTTGCAAAGGAGCGCTACAACGCTATGAGGTTCCTTTTGAGGGAGAACTCCCTAATCTGGGTCAGTTGTTAGCCCGTTGAGGAGAATGAGGAAAGGATCTTTCGAGATTAGGAAGCAGTTGTGCTCGAATTCTTGGTTTCATCAACGGATCCCTGATCTAAGGAGAAGGTTCCCAACTTGTTCTAAAGATAACTCAAGAGGTTAAGCTCCTATTAACCTATATAAACAGGCTCTATGATGGTGGAAAGGGGGAAGAATGGAAGATATGAAACTTATGATCTTGGGGGAAATTGACAATCAGCCAAAGGAGAGTGATCAGTGAAGCTGATGTTATCTAGATTGTGGAGATTTCAAGCAAGGGTTAGACGAAGGGGACTTGACGAAGCTGTCGCATTCGCATCTACGATTGTAAGTACTGCTGTCATTATTCTCATTAATATGACACGCTTGGCCTGTTTCTTTCT